>ALYI01003743.1:0-50465 GCA_001969225.1 Ceriporiopsis andreanae CBS 279.92 | reverse complement strand
CGCATCGCGTACGCGGGGCAGCAGATCAGCAACGCGTTCACCGCGCTCAAGGGCTTCGACCGGCACTGGGACGCGTGCTCGAGCACGCCGTTCCTCGTGAGCAAGGCCGCGGGGCAGGTGGTGACTTACGAGGATTCGCAGAGCGTGGAGATGAAGGCGGTGTTCGTGAGGGAGGTGGGCATGCTGGGCGTGAATATGTTCGACGTGCACGGGGATACAGACCAGTGGGATATGATCGATGCGACTCGGAGAGGTTTGGGTCTGTAAGCTTTTGTGGATACGGCTACGTGACCTGGCTTCACAATGTGGTCAACGATAACAAAATAATAACCGCGAACAAAATGTGTGGGCTGACGTTGGCAGGTTACCAGCAGGCAACACCTCTGCGATCCAATTTCCAAATGACTGGATCAAGTTTTCCCCTGCGAATCCAGCATTGTCTCCAGCAGGTAATCCGTGCATGCATACTCACAGTCACCTAGGCTACTGATGTATACACGAACGGACAAGGATCCCAGCTAACACGGTGACCATACTAGGGCGCTTACTAGCGCTTACCAGGATTGCCATCATCGGTTTTGGCAGACTGACTGCCCATCTTGTACAGTGGTGAGTCATGGGCAAACAGAGAAAACGATTTCGTGAGAACATCCCGGAACCGCGAGAACTGGACATCAAGTACTAGTCAGGCACACACACACGTTTCCGGTGGAGTATAAAATCTTCCTTCGAGACGAACAACTAACATCCTCTTATACCACACACACTGGACGTATGCAGACGTCGACCTGTAATCACATAGAGCCTGACCCGGCACCGCAGCGTCTACCGGACATTCGCGAGCTGTACCCATGTATGTGTTTTGAACATCCGCAAGAGAGTGCAAGTAGTCTGACTGTTTTGCATGCAGATTTCGACTCGCCGGAAGATGTACCACGTACCACGTCTTCCGATGACATCCCTTCGACGTTCGACCATCCCCAACCGTCATCGTCCCCGTTACATAGCCCACAAGGGCGCGAGCCTTTAGTTGATCGGGAGAACTTGAACGATTCTGTGGAACTTCAGGTATCGATTTCGGGCATGGAAACAGTTCCCCAGAGACCCTACGTCGCCCGTTGTCAGCCTCGGCGGTCTGACCGTAGGAGAGTATACTTGACCCTCAACGGTAAAACAGGTATCTTTCTTGATGCTGCGGCATCCACCGGCGGCGCACAGTTGGACGACGAAGCCAAGCGCGATTTATTGCGTGGATTTGGGTCGAAGGTATTCTATCGAATCGAGGTGGAGTGCTCATTTGTCCCCCTCGTACAGGACTTGCTGACATGCGCCCTGCCTGTAGTGGCCTGGATATCCCCCTTATTATATAACAAAAAACGCCACGCGGAAGGACGGTCCTGCGACGCGCGCAGAAGTTGTGGCACACATTGTGTTCGCCACACAGACATTCATTGAAGTAAGTGATGACCTCCGTATTCAGGCCCTCCGTTGAGGCTGATATCCGCGAGCAGAAGCATACCGCCTACGTCTACACCGAAGCCGAGCCTAGTTGGAGGGTCGGTCCATCCCATATTGGGCTGAATGACCTCATCTTGGTAGCTGTGGACATAGTGTCGAATGGGAGCATACAGCCTGTATACGGTCTTCGTCGCCGTAGGTAGCTTACCCCTTCCGATCATGTTCTGCTATAAGATGCGAGGGTTTCCTGTCAAACTTTGCACATGTATGGCATCATTGTTGCAGCCCGAAAACATAGCATAAAGTTGTACAATGTGCCTACATGCTTAGAACATGCTCTGTAGACTTTGGTCGACAAATATTGCCATTGCTGAGCGCTAATAACGGATCGCGGTCCGTAATGCATAAACCCTCCAACGCGAAAAGATGGGGTCGATCTTGTCCACAGTCCCACCGTCGACCGCTGGAAAGCAATGCTCACCTCCACTGGCGACATCGAGCCCGTGCTGGCACGTCTGCCTAGCATGAGGACGCAACGGCGCGGCGCGTGCCCCGATCCCGATCCCGATCAGACTGTGCCGCCCGGCGCTTTGTACAATTGTAGTCGCCCTCCTCTCAGCCCTCCGAACCTTTACCTCCCAGCTTCGCGATCCTAATCAACTAGTGCACCACGACCGCCGACCCTCCTTCAGGCCTGCGTTCGAAGGTATACCACATTCCAAGCCGATCAGCTCGAGACATACGCATTTTGGTGTAATGCACTCACTTGACACTCGTCCCACTCACAACCCGACGGACCGCCCAGCCTCACGGTTTTAATCAACTAGTGCGCCACGAATATCGACCCTCCGCCAGCCAGGCTGATTGGCCTGGAATACTGTATACTTCGGATGCAAGAGAACAATGCATTTTGGTGCAATGCGGCCGACCGCGCGACTCGGTTCGCCGAAAGCTCGAAGGACGACTAGGTAGCCGAGAGCGCAGTCTTGGTGCGGATCCCGGGTACCTCATGAAATGTTGCCCCGTTAGTGTTCACTGTTTACTTGGTATGCGGGTTCGAATGTATTGACGATCTGTTTACCTCTCGAGGAGTCTAGGACCAACGGTGCGGCTACGAATGGGAATGTGCATAGCCGAGAGCGCAGTCCTCGCGCGGATCCCTGCCCATTATCTTATGGTTAATGACCAATGTTGCCCCGAGCACGGTGTTGACTTGGTATGCGGAATTGTATTGACGATCTGTTTACCTCTCGAGGAGCCTAGGACCGACGGTGCTCAGGTACGCCGCACTTGGCTCGTGAGGCATTTGTATGGGTTTATTCAATGGTCTGGCGAACAGCGTCTAGGCGCGCCGTGGGAGGGAGCCTGGAGGACTTTGGTCTGTGGATGATAAAGCGCGCGGTGTATTCGAAAGTATCGTGAGTGGTGAGCGCTGTAGCGTTCATATGATATTGGTCTGCGCGACTGATAAAGCCGTGCATGCGCGTCGTGTGTGCTGCAGTGTAGGCATGCCTAGGCTGCAGTATAGCCTGTAGGCCCGCTTAGCCCACCGAGCTGCGATTAGGCCGCGTCGAAGTAGGAATGCTGAGGAGTGCCCAGCCGGCTATAGGGACGCGTACCCATATCGCTTTATCGTGACCGCCGGGAATGCAGGTTCCTCCTGCACGTACAGGGGCGTACGCTAGGTACCCTTCTTTGCGGGTGGCGTCGTCATTACCGCCGCCGACCTCTAGTTCCCGCGAAGAGCTAATGTGACGAGTCATGACAGATTGGACGACCATATCTATCGCGGAATATGGAACCCCTCCAGCAGGACTAGGCAGCATACATGCAGACGTTGGTGCGTGTTGTTTGTTGTGATGGCGCTGCGCGGGAGCCTGCGCTCGACCGCGCTGTTGGCTATCAGCCCGGTCGCACACGGGTGCCCAACCGGACATCATCACGACAGCTCAATACAGTGGGCGGGTCACTGGTGTAGATCCGCTACCCTTGTATATTGGCCTACCACGGACGTGCCCGCGCGGGTTCGGCGCCAGGTCCTGTGTACAGCTGCGAGCCGTCTACTCAGTAAGGCGGAGGGCAGCGCTTATGCATTGTGCGCCAGCGAAGAGATAGAGTGGTGAGCATCACACATAAGTACCAGATTACGATGAACAATGAACACCGTCGTCGACAGCCATACCCATCTCGAACTCTCCTCAAGAACTCATTTTTCCAGGAACCAAGTGAATTGTGAATTTGTCCTCGTTTATCGCATCATGTCGTTGACACACGGATAGTTGATACAGTTTGTAGGTATCGTTGGCTCGGTGCCTTGCGGGCCCCAAATGAAGCGTTCACTTTTCTTCAATCGACTGCCAGGAGGCTAATATGCACCCGCAGGCACTATCTATCCGTCATCGCGGGTCAATAACTCATATCTTTGTAGGATCGGTGCAGCCTGAGACAGAGCTGGCTTCAACTGAGAAGCGCTGCGACTCAACACGACATTCAACTCACTGTTTTGGGAGGCAGCACGCATGCGTTCGCATCTTCCTTACGGCTTGTGCAATGAGGTACAATGTCATGACCAACATTCTCTCACATTATAGGGTGCATAAGACAGCACCGCCCTCTTCGTACATCTGATCGTATACCCGTCGCCCTGTCATCCGGCGAAAATGGTGAAAGTCCTTCCTTCGAGGTCTATGCATCAGCGGAAGCAGGGGACGAGTTAGCGAGTTCGGGTACAGGCACACGATGCTTGATATTGACAACAGCCCAAAACTTGGTCTGTTGATTGCTCGGTCTTTGCTCTACTCTCTTACCACGGCACATCTCTACTCATGTTGAAAACACGGTGCTTCACTGTTCTTTCTATGTGTGCTGCAGTCGCCGGACAAACGTTCTCAATCCCGTCCAGCTGGCAAGTTGAGTGCATCTTTCTGCTCGAGTGTGCTCCTGCCGTGCTCACCGGTACGACATTTACAGCAAACGAACTCATCTGTCCCTCGGATACTGAGGGAGGGTTATGCCTCGGCTCTCGTGGACACCCTCCTCGACTTGTTCAATGCTACGTCGGGACAGATAGACGGTACTATCACTTTTTCCTAGGCATGCGCTAGTGACTGACCACACATACAGCCTTGGTCGACCTGGGTGACCAGAACGCTTATCTACTGGCCGCCATCTCCCGTACGGACTCCTTGTCCGGAAACTCGACCTTCAAGGAACTAGTTCTCAATAGTCTGAACGCGGTATTCGCACTCAACCCTACGATCTCAACGTGAGTGATCATGCACGATATCCGATTATCGTAGCTGACAAGCAACGGCATCGAAGGGTGCGTTTAGGCTAAACAGGGTTTTTCATCACTGATCTATCGGCACGTACGTGCAGACCCATAATTCGGTCCCAACGTAAGTCCAGACCTAGTCGGGGCAGATGCTTTGCTGACAATTCGACTCTCTGTCCACAAAGGGCATGGGGTCTTGCGGCGTTAACGGCCTCTCAAGCTTACAATGACTCGATAACTATGGGCTACGCACAGCAAATGTGGGGACAAATTAGTCAATACCAGATTCAGCCGAGTGACGCACAAGAGGGATTCTCAGCGGTTGAGGACACCGCTATTCCCTCGAGTTGTAATGGCTGTGTGTTTAGCCCGCTGTCTTCAGATGTTTATCAACTAACGGAACCACTGACTGCAGCATCTGTAGCTGGCGGAGTATTTGCGGTAAGTTGATATCCGTTTTTGCTTCATTGTGACGCGTCGTTTTATCTGCGCTAGTTCCCCAAAGATTCGTTCTTGCAGTCAAATAATCCGGGGAAACGTGTGGACATCGAGACTGTAGGGTGAGCGCGATCATTTCCGCGTCAAGTCCCATCTAATCAGTCGCAGGGGATTTATGGCGTAAGATGTTCGCTGTCCCTGCTCCGTGGCACTGTGTCCAACCTTGGTTCACAGTCTATCTGCTTCTTTGTTTGACATCACTGGCGACGACAAGTACGCCACCGCTGCGGAATTAGCCGCCGAGTTCATACAAGCTCATATGTACACTGGGATCATCATGGATACGTTTAGGCTTAACAGCTGTTCCTCCTTCGATGATATTCCCCCGACCACTTATGGAAGTGGATTTACTATATGGGGTCTCAGCATTCTCGCAGCCAAGAATAGTACATGGACGCCATTGTAAGTCCATTATTCTGTGCTGTCGCGTCGGCTCTCTTGTCTGATGGTGCTGCGATTTAGCTTGAATAATCTGATTTCAACAGCCATCCCTTTCGCGCTATGGACCAACCCGGCAGATGGTATCGTTGATGAAGGTATGCACACGTGAACAATATTCACTTGATGCTCACTTTGGGTCCAGGCAATACTGGCAGTGATCCTGTGATCATGGGCCTCAAAGGTTGGTGATCAAAGACGCCCATATACCGCGACGCTGACCCGTGACCCATACAGCCGTCTGGATTCGTGGTCTACATGAAGCTTGGTCGCGGATGGACCCAACAACCGCTAGTGCAAGGTACATTGAGAGCTATCTCTACGTCCAGGCAAGTAGTATAGCCGCCTTCAGTACCATATAACCGTCGGCCTTTTCTAACGGTGGAGTACAGTATAACGCGCTCTTGACTCGTGCTTCTACACCAGGGAAAAACCTATACAACGTGAATTGGGAAGGACCCCCGGCGACCACACCTATCGACCCCACTGGACAAATGACCGCGCTGGACGTGCTCAATGTCGCGTTCGCAATGGCGGCTAAAGACAGGTGAGCGAGACCGTGAAAATCTCAACCTGAAGCTGAACAGTCACTGACCGCCTCCTAGTATTTCGCTACCACCACCGCCGCCGCCGTCGTCGTCATCGCTGACAGCATCCAGCTCAAATTTCGTATCTTCACCGAGTGGTTCGATTGTTCCCACGGGTTCCTACGCAGGACACAAGCCAAAGTCCGAGGTACCAGTAATCGTCGGCGTAACCATTGGTTCCGTCGCATTTGTCGGTATTCTCGCTCCATTGGCCGTCTTCTTAATTAGAAGGCGGCGCAGAACACGAGTGAATTCGTCTCTTCCTGAAATGGGATACATGGCATCAGGAAACAACCCATACCCTATGCCGCCACCGGGGGCCTCCATATCAGAGCTGTCAGTATTCAGAGCCCGCTCCATGTGTGCCTTCTGAACATGTCTCCTGCAGGTCCTCAAGGCGGAGGACGATCATTGTGACGCCCTCGCTCAGTAATGCGGGAGATCTACTCGCCGCGAGTTCAACTCACGCCGTACAGTCTGAACACGGGCAAGACGAGGATGCAGACGACGCTGTCGCCTTGCCGCAAGCAATCGCACGCCTGAACAGCGTCCTCGCTAGACTCGCGGTCAGAGGCCGTGGAAGCAACGAGGAGGCGCCACCTCGCTACGATCAGCCTTGTATATGAAGTTTCTTGCCACATGTCGTAGTGTCGTAGAATAGGCAGCCATTCGCGGTGATGGAAGAGCATGGAGGTGTGACATATGATTCATCATATACAGAGAGACGTTAGGATGAATGTATATAATAGTTTAGGAGGCTCGCGCACTTAATGCGGGGCTCAATATTTCTTCGTACATAAAACCTGGCGAAAAGTCTGACATGAACAACTACGCCACCGCGCGAGGACCCCATGACGTGCCATGATCGGACCCCGGATGCGTCTAAAGCGCGGTTTTAGATTAGACGCTAGTAGAGTTCTACCTTTTGCGCCTCCCACTAGGTACGGCAGACGCCTTCAGTGCCACTTTCACACCAATCCTTGGGCAGAAGATGGAGGTGAAACAAGGGATGCGCATCGTGAGGCTTTTACCAAGCGGCCTATTATTTAGTCGCCGCTGAAGAACTTTTCGAGAGTTCTCATTCGCGGGCAAGTTCCATCTCTCACAGGCTCGTGGCGGAGCCGCCTCAGACGCAATTCATAATCTCACGGGTACTTCCTTGCTACATATACTTAGCCCCTCGGCAAGTGGCCAACATCCTATGGATGATGATTTTTCTATGATATCTTCCTTCGATCTTGACGATGCTGCGGATCCGTGCAGACAAAACCTCTACTCCAAGTAACACTGCGGTGAGGTCTCAGTCAATCTCAGTCCTTAGATCGCTGATACTCTCACCGTGGACCTAATTTGGTTTGACAGCTCTGACCCAGGATTCAATTATCCCCAGACAGTACTTGAGCATTATGATCAAACTCAACAAGCCTCACACGCCTCGACCTCTGCTTTATAAATCAGTTGCATGCTCTGGCTATTGTGTTCGGTCCATCTTGCGCACTCTGGTCAGTCATATCCTCACTCTCATATCACTGTTGAAAATGGCAACCGACGCTCACCCTCTGCGTTGTGTACAGCGACAGTCCACAACCGCCGCGAGGCCAGAAACATCATCATGGCCACTGGAACTTCCGCTGCTCAGACGCCTCTGGAGTCCACATTGGCGGACGCGGTCAACCTTGCCCCTGGGCTAATCGTCGAATCAGCATTGTTCGGTACGCATCATATTTACTCAACACGAGAAGGCGGAGTATAGCTAACGAGACCTGGTAGTACAGGCGTGCTCACGTTCCTCGTCGCATTCTCTGTTATCATTGTCGCGTAAGTGTCCATTCAGCAATAATCTCACCAGTCGATAACCTTGAGTTGCACATAGACGTCAAGGCATAAGCTCTCGCTCACGTGTCTTCATGGTGGCGGCCATGATCGTCATGTACGCCGCGTCGGCGTTCCACTGGGCGTCCAATATCTACACTTTCATGCGTGAGATACGCGACCCGGTCGCATGGGCTGCTCTCCCGGTCTCAGCCATATATCGATGGAGCGTAATGACGACGGTTGCACTTTTCTTCAATGTGTGTTTCTACATCGCATACAAAATGACTGCGATTCACTAATGAACCCTACGCTAGTTTTGGCTGAGCGACATAATTGTCATGTGGAGGGCATGTTTAGTGTGGGAGTACAACCGCCTCATCACCATACCATGCAGCATCCTCACCATTGCCCCGGTGCGCTTCTTACTCCCCATATTTAGTCAGACTTTTATTGACGACAGTCTCAAGTTCGCACTCGCGATCGCTGATGTTGCTACATCACACGGCACTGTCAAAAACAAGTCGTTCCGTCCCAACATTTTCGGCATTGTTGCGCTTGTCATCTCACTGTTTTCGAACGCGTTGGCTACTACACTCATAGGATATAAAGCCTGGTTGGTGAAATTTCGAATTATGGCTGTCTATCCCTCCTGATGCTCAATATTTTCGTGGATGGCCAGGCGTCATCGTAGAGACATCCGGGCCTACCTCGGGACCGCAGGCAGGACCTCGGCTGTTCAAAGTGCGCTCGTTCTTCTGGTCGAGTCTGGTTTCCTGTATAGCGTGATATGGGTGCGGACCGTTTTAATTGCTTCCCGAGATGTACGTCACACTGACCCCCTCTTCCGATGTTGCCACAGGCTCTATTCATTATGAGCACATTGTTCAATAAAGGCAGCTTCGCTCACACGGCTCACACCATTTCCGGTGTCGTACCACAGCTTGTCGTGTGTACCATTTCTCTTCGTTTCGGCGGAAGATATATCTCATGCGAAGGTTTTTCCCGTAGGGCCTGTACCCCTCTATCATCATTCTGCTCGTCTCCCTTCGCAAGACACACTGCGACAGAAACTTCACATACGGTCCATCCGTGACGTCTGTGCGTTTTGCCGCCGCATCTGCCACGCGAAGCAGGAGGTCTATGGCGAGCATCGTCAACGTCGAAGAAGGCCACGGCGGTATAGGCGACCATGAACGCCAATCCCCGTATTCCGTACCCCTCTACTACCAAGATCCCAGCACCGATACCGCGGAACCAAATAGTAAGAAGACGGGAACCGCCTCAACTGATAGCATACCTACACCCAGCGACGCTCATGACGGAGAAAAGCCTTCCACACTTGCTATCTTCGGCGGCGACCTGGCAGTCCACGCTGTGTAACGCCGTGCACATTCTGGATCAGCTGTAATTATCATGTCCCGTGTGAGTACCGATTCCAATGGAGTACTTCTCGGCGCTTTCAGTTTCAATTGCGTATCGTCCTTATCAAGGTGCGGTTCTTGTCATAGTGCTTCGCGCCTCGAAACAATCCCGCTAGAACGCGCCCTCCTCGACACTGCTAGACATCATGTGCACTACCGGGCCCGATCGACAGGATTTTCCGTGTTCGATGGATGCCATCCATACAACAAAGCCACGGCGATGTACCTAGCAGCACGTTCGCTGGGTTGCTAAAGATAAACCTGCTCGTGCATTGGTCGTACCTGGCCATCTGCTAAAGCGCGTAATGTCAAGGACGGACGCTCATCTACTTCAGGCAATCGAAGGTTACTGGGGTCAATCCGACCACTGTCCAGACGAATGTGTTCCTCGGACCTGGACAAAGTGTACTGATATAAATGCTCATAAAGGTACAGACGGCCCACGACCGATTGTCGTGAACCCGACCGGATACGCAGCTGCGGCAGTGATGGGTCTTCACTGGCTGACTCTAACTTTCGCCGCCATCTCTGCTACTCCCGCAGAACTGACGCAAGCGACCTCCTGCGTAGCCAAGTGCCCCTACCAGACCCTGACCAATTGGACGTTCATACCCTACACCGACAGCTATGGGTCTGGCGGGACAGATTGCGACTATTACGCCCCGTGCAGATCGCAGGGCATCGGATATCACGCTTGCTCGTACTATGTCGGTACCAACTTCATATGTCTTGCATAATATCATTAACAGTCACATGAATAGAACAATGGCACGTTCTTCCCCGGCAGCAGCTGGGGCGAGATATGCGATGTACCCTACACTTTCGAGATGTGTCCATCAACTACCCGAGTTATTTATCCTCCGCCACAGGGTCTAGCATGCAACGCGACATGCCCGGAGACCGATGCTACAGGGAGCGCTCTGTCATCTTCAGACGCTACGGCTGGCTTCTCCGCGATCATCTGCGGTTATGGACAACTCATGAGTGATGGACGCGCCACAAATGAGTGCTTGTACTACCCGGTCAGTGCGTACGTCGTCGTTTCGGTGGAACATGAATAATATTGCGTATAACAGGATGATGGAACATTTGTCCTGGAGGAGATCATGGAGTTCCCAGAAGTGCAGGTGCCATCCTCAGGAGGGTGCGCTCAGTCGGCACCTGTAACTTGTACCGCGACGACGACCGCGACGCCCACGCCAACGCCGACGGGTACCTGCGCGCCGCGGTGCCCGGATTATTCCTCCACTGGAGGCCTCTACATCTCTGAGCAAGTCAATACTACCGCTGGCGTTAACTGCTTCTACCCAACATCGTGTTTGACTGAAGGTTTGGGATACCACCTTTGCCAATACAACGTATGGGTTTTGGCTTGCTTCCGGTCTCCTCACTAAGGCACACCTGACAGATGATTGGTAACCTCACCTCAAGCAGTGGCGAAACTTGTGGGATCACAGGAGAAATCTGTGATGCGAATGTGCAACACGTTTACTGCACGCCACCACCAGGGGTATCCTGTACTGTCACCTGCCCTTATTATGACGCAGGCTACGGATACTCTCTTATCGATTCATACTACAGCTCAGAGGAGATCAATTGCGACTATGGTTTCTTCGTCGGAGGCGAACCGCGCACTTTCTGCTCGTATTGGCCGGTACGAGTCTCGTTTCGTGCAAACCTGCTTCCGCTGAATCGGACTTCCATCTAGGATACGGGTGTGCAGCTCGGTATCGTACCGAACTGTCCGTTAACCGCAGACGTCGCGTGCACTACGACCGGGGTCCCTGCTCCCACGACGACATCCTCGAACGAGGAGGCGGATCTCGCTAAGTGATATGGCTGGCGCGACTCATCATTCGAAATTTGAGCACTGTACAAGATCATACAGATGATTACAATGAGACTATACCCTAACATATGCGCCGCACAAGTTCTGAGGCCTCTTGTTCTGCCGCCATTCCCGTACCACATACAATTCGCTGGCTCGGCCCGCTATTCGAGAGCAACTCCGAGTCTTGTGATCGAAGAGAGAACACTATGCATGCTTCGAGCCTGCTTGGGAGCCAACGTGGCTCCACGAAAAATCAGCCAGAGAAGAGCATAAACTTGTGCTTACCACCGGCAGCAGAAAACCAGCCCCCGTCGTCCACGAGCTGCGCGGGAATCCCGATCGTTCGCCATCCCGCCAGGGCTACCGCACCGCATGTCCGTTCCGCCGACCACGCGGCGCGGGTGTGCAGCTAGCCCACAATTAAAAAGTACCCCATATCGCAATGCTCTGGAGCATCCGGCCTTCGAATGGGGACACCCGACGGCATCTTCTCGAGTCGAGTTGCTTCGATCGGCGGATTTGTGTGTACCGGAGGCTTCAGGCTACTTTAGGGTAAACCAATACGTACGCGTCGGTTAGGTGGTCGAGGCGCCCGCGTCCTCGACGCCACTGGACTATATAGCCGCAGCCGCGAGCCGTCTTGAACAATCTCATCAGTGCCAGCTACGAACCCCACACCGCTTACCGTCGCGTCGTCAAGAGCGCTCGCCGCACCACTTCATGCTTTTCTTGATGACTTGCGCTGGACTATGTGATTCCTGGAGTCACCTGTTCGGCATTAATCGCTCTTGTCCCCTCTAAAAAGTTCGCCTAGCATGGTGAAACGATGTACCTAGGAAAACCCAACGACCCCTAGATCTTGGAACTCGAGAGGGTACCTGGTGTGCCGAAGACCTGCGGAAAACTCATACAGTATTTGTGAGCACCACAAGTGGAAGTCAAACGCGCTGACCTTGCATCGGCAGCTTTGAATCCTCGCTCCACCCTCTGAACCTTATGCGACATTCTTCGTCCCTTTCAGGCACGAACGTTCTGTGCTACGATTCGCAGGTGCGCAGCTGGGACGATAAGTCAGTTCTTGCCTGGGCATACACATACAGAGGCGATATCACACACCAGCTCTCGGGACTAGCCCCACGCCATGCCTCCACACAACCGCCATCTCCACCACCGTCCCCATCATCGAAAGCTTGAGGCTGACGGTCCAGTCCCTCGGTGAATAGTAGGTAGCACTTTACAACAGCACGAAAGATACGACAGGGAATAAGTCCGGGACAGAGAACTATCATATGAGTGTCAGCGCGTGACAATGAACAAGACGGAGGGGTCACGCACCTGTCTCAACAGGAAGTGCTTGGAGACAACTACGAGAGACGACGACAGTCCAGGGCAGAGTAACATTGCGACATGCACAGTGAATGCGGAAAGCAGACTAGATAGGGGGATATAGGTAGTAGATGATCAGCCGGGAGGACCATGGAAGTTAGATACACGATACTATTCGACAAAGCAGTACGACAATGCGGGACTCATAAGTATCAATACAACTGTGAGAGGCGAAGAAAGTGGACGATGAGTTAGATATTGATACACATAGAGATATAGAGCGATGAACAGGGGAATTACCGCACCGTATACAATAAAAGAACCCTAGGATACTCGGGGCTATCCCGTCCAGGTCGCCGCAAGTTGAGAAAGTCCCATTCACAGCCCCATGCGTTCTGCCAACGTCCGATCGCCGCCTGGATACTGGTTGGCGTTGCTGCTTCGGTGTCCGCGTCGGCCACCACCTCCGCCTCCGCCGCCCCCGCCACCGGACGAGCCGCCATACGCACCGTTGCGCTTGGCCGGCCTATCACGATCGCGGTCTCGCTCGCGGTCGCGCTCCTTCTCACGCTCGCGACCCTTGGTGCGGTCGCGGTCGCGTTCCCGTTCGCGGTCACGATCTCGGTCGCGGTCACGTTCGCGATTGTGGTCGCCATTCCGCTCTCTGTCCCTATCTCGATCGCGCTCGGGCTCGCGGGTCCGCTCCGGCGTACGTGGTCGGGCGCGCATATCTTCGTCGACGACCTCCATCTTTGTGCGCGGCACCTTCCTGTCGATAGATGTTCTCGGTGAGCGCTCCCTGGAGTCGTTGCGGCGTGTGGAGCCACTCTGAGAGCGGTTGGACTTTATGTGAGGGGGTACGCCCGTGGGTATGGAGTTGGACTCCGATAGACGGGGCTTTTTGTGTGCTCGAGGTCCGGTTGGTACGGGCTTCGCTAACCCATTGGAAGAAACATTCGTAGGTGGGGGCAATTGATTGATTGTTTTCAGTGCCGGTGACTGGGAGTGTGTCCGAGGGGAGAAGGTGTTCGAACGACCATTTGCCAACACTGTCGCGTGCGACTTTTCCAGCTCCTCACTGCATCGAAATCAGTACAGGGACGAGATAGCATACCGTCAAACGCACGAGAGATTGCTTATAACTTGATGAGACTCTGAGGAATGGAGGGTGAGGCCGGCGAGGGATTATACGAGCGCCGATGCGGCGTACCTCTAAGCGCCCCCTCTAGCTTCTGGACGACTCTCCTCAGGGAGCGGGCATCTTCCTTCAATCGTCCCGTTTCTCCCGATTTCAACAGTTCGTAGAGCTCGTCGTTCTCCTCCTGGAGGACCTTGATCCGTTGTGTGAGCGCTGCAGTGGTTGTGGTTGAGGATGACCCTGTGGCGGCAGACGAGCTGTCCTTGATGTGGGGTAAGAGCAGCGACACCAGGGGCGGTGGAAGCGATATCTGGTCCGAATTGACAGGGTTTGGTTGATTCGAGAGGTATTGCCGTAGATGGGTGACCTCGTCCTATTCGAACGCGTGCGCATGAGACCTGGAGTAACGGGGATGTCATCTCGCGCAGCACGCACCGTCAAGTCGGCGACCTGCGCGTCTCGTTGCCTGAGTAAAGTCTCAAGCTCTATCTCGCGAGACGAGGGGAGATCCATGGCAGAGTTGAAACGGTGCAATCGCCGTTTGTCTCTGGCTCTGTGTCGCTGAGATGTGCGGGTGCGCTCAACCTGCCGCCTCGCCTTTACCCCCGCGAACTTCAGCCACGTGGCAACGGCGTTTCAATCAACCCTGTTAGCCGTCGTCCTTCGACCGTTACGGCCTCTCGCCACCTTCCAAGATCACCAACGCGGACGACTTGCACAAGTATTATAGATGCAGCGCCCCGCTCTGTGATAAAGCGCTATCGTATGCTCTTTCCTTCCAGCTACATGTGTGCCGAGATTCGAGATCAAACCAGATTATTGAGCGCTCAAGTTCCTAGGTCACGATTAGATTAGATGAGGTTACGATTAGATTATATTCTGGCTCCCTATTTGTTCGGCATTATGCGATCTTCAAACCGAACCTCAAGTGCTGCAGGGAATCTGTTCCTCTTAGCCACAACCTCTCGGATTGAAGGTACGTTGTTCTACTACCCTACTCTCACATATCAGCTTCAAGCGATATTCATTCGCGTGGTATTCTCGATTATTGGCAGCATCATGATATCGACACTCGCCCAAGAACTATGGGACATGGTCATAGACAACTGCGACCGCAATACGCTGAAAGCGTGCTCGCTTGTATGTCGTAGATGGACCCATCACAGTCAGTCGCGCCTCCATGCGAATGTTACCATTCACCACTCCGGCTTGTACATTCCCGACCGCGTCGCAGTGAAGTACTACCCCAATCACATAATCAAGTACGCCTCGCACTTGAAGCTTCTCAATGCCGGCACGCGCTATAGGCCCCAGCACAGACTTGCCAGTGGACCCGGGCCTTATTCCGCATTCTGGGAGACCGTCTCTTTATTTTCCCATGTATCCGCTCTCACCTTGGAGGGCGAAAAAATTGCCAATGCGACCTTGACGCGCTTGGGCGGTGTGTTTCCCGCTGTGACCTCGCTCACCCTGAGCATGCGTCTCTCTACAAGCGAATTACCCGCCATACTATCATCCTTCCCCCGGCTCGACAAACTCGACGTGTCAATAACCGGCAAGGTCGTCGACCTTGGAGACCTGCCCTGCCGGGCGATCAGAGAGCTCACCTGCAGGTTGCATGACGCGATGAGCATCGAAGCAGACAACCTCCTTCGGCATTTCTCCACGCAGCGCCTCACACTCGAATGTGAGAACTTTACTTGCGCCGATGATCCTTTGCGAGGCAAGTCTCTTTCTGAAGCATCGTTGAGCGTTACTCATGGCCTTCGTTGCTCAGGCATGGGCGGTCTGCACCTTCATACCAACCTCCGGTATCTCACGCTGTTCGTCCGTGACGTGGAGATGATCGTTTGTGCGCTGCAGACGATCGCATCCCCCACCAGTCGCCTGCGAGAGCTCCATCTCCTCGTTCACGCGGGCGACACCTGCGAAAGGTATTTCCGCGACATAGACGCTGCTCTGGCCGACGGGTTCTCGGAGCTCAAGCTTTTTGTGTTCTCTGTCCACGTTCCTTCTTGGAAGGATGACCTAAAGCAAAAGCTACCCACCTACTTCCCCAATGCCAGAGCTCGGCTCCACGTCCGCATCGAATATCTGAGTCTGTCGGGACTGGCGCTGAAGACTAAAAGCATCACATGAATCGAGCCATCCTGTTGAATGTATGGCCCCTTCGTTTGGGGCTGTAAGGTGCGTCTATTCACTCCAAATAATTGAGCTACGCTGACTCGGCACAACAGCTACCTGTCACAGTGATAATCCATCACATGAGACGCAAATCTTACTGTCGAAAGAGGTATCAGAAGAACCGGATCGCCCAACAGAGCGCACACATAATGGCAAATACTGATCATTTGACATACTGGGACGCTATACCGTGTTATTACGCAGCTCATCGTACTCTCTGTATTCGCTCCCCCGTGCAAAACCGAGATCAAACAGAAGTTATCAACGTAAGACTTGCCCAAACACAGAACGCGACTCGACGTCTGCGTCGGATGCACATCGAAGGCGGAGACACTCTCAGATACTTCCTGAGGCCTGAAGCATCGTTGATGCATTATTTGCTTGATATAATCAATCGCTTTTAGTAGCTACTTTCAGCGCTGATCGGAGTCAGCTACCGTTCAAGCGACTGTGTCCTCCCTACCTTGGTCGCAAAACCTCAGCCATTTCGTTCTCAAACCTCCTGTACCTGCTGTAGATGGCCGACGTCCCAGTGAACAGATGACTTGAGGCATTTTGTATTTGAAGGCAGTACATTATTGTATGAACCAATTATGTGACATATATGCATGGTGGGAAGAAAATCGGAGGACAAGGGCTCGATGGAAAGAATGGACACATAATGATACAGTGAATACGATGACTAACAACAGACAATGCAAAAAGAGAGTGAGGGTCCGATAGCGTGTGGTAGGAGCGTGTTTCTGAGACAAGGAGCCCGAGTCGGATGTGTGCAGTCTAAAGTTTATTCGATACGTGCAGCGACTCGTGTTTTGGTTTCTGCGACACGGCGTATTAATATGATACCGAGTTCCAAATTCACGAAGAATGCTTACCGGTGATGGCTCCTCGACGTCAGAATCCACCAACGTGCTTCCGTCTGATGAGTAGGAGTCCTCCTCCTGATGTGCATCAGCTGGAGGGAAAGGGCGACGCAGGACGCCAAACTCCTCGTCCGAGGCGACCGATCCGTCCGTAGACCCTTCGTCCTCCTCGCTCGGAGGGGTGCAAGACCCATTTCCCTTCGTTACAAACTCGAACTCCGGCTCAGCGGGGCCGAGCCCCCACCACTTCCGCCATGTCTTCTTCAGCGAAGGGCTGCTCCTACTCCTAGGCAGCTCCTTTCGTGCGCTGCTAGACGGACGCGGAAGCGTCTGAGATCCTGAAGCATCTCGCGGCTTGAATAGCGTCGCGAGCTCTTCGAACATCGCGTGTGTCTCCCGCGGGGACTGCGGCATGGCGAATAATGCGAATGCGTGTGGCGAAGCCGGCGCGGCGGAGAAGAGCGACATGCTTTGGGTGGAATCCGCGTAATGCATGTCGGGGGGTAATCAAAGGAGTGTGAAGTGAGGCCTGGGGACTAGTTGGATCGCTACGACACTTGTCAGCCTGCAGACAAGTTGAAGGGCTCTGGGCGCTCACCGATGGTTACTACAGTAGACCGCTTAAGTATTTGCTACTCTGGTGAAGGAGAGCTAAGACGCTGTGGCAACGTTCGCTGGAGGAGAAGGTCGTCGTAGGAGACAAGGAGCCCCTGCTGGCGGATAAAGCGAGGGGTGTCTTTCGCCTCGAGCCACTGTGAAACTCTCCTTCCAAAATGCGACACACCTATGTTCATCGAAAAGGAAACACGCGTTGGGCGTTTACGATCGCTTGAACCGTATATCATCAGTGATGGCTGGTCTTGTACATTCTTGGAACAAGACCGAGCATGGATTTGGACGTCGTTATCACCGCGCTGTTCCCATGGCGGCAAGTCCCGACGCGGACAATGCAGCTCTCGAATACCAGATCTTTCCATTGCTTGAGACACAACTCGGCCAGAAAAGCGCGACAAAGTGAGCTAGTTTTGATTTCAGTAGTGTTTACGGGACGTACTGAACAATATTCTTGTTCCAATGTGACAGCTAGCATTCATTGCACTGACATGAATGGAATTTTTCGCAGAGTAGGATGAACAAGCAGCATTGTACGTCGTTGTATTGCAAGATATCGTTACAGACAATGAGATCAGGATGGCATGGGTCATTGTTGAGGATGTTGTGATCACGCTGCCGCTGGTTGATGTGTCCGGAGGAGATTCTCGTCTTCGAAAGCGTCCGGAGGTGCTTGTCCTTGGACTTGACTCAAAGCGCCCTTCAAAATATACACGAAAGGACCAGACTTGATCGGAGGCGGCGTCGTTTGGTATCCTATGAGGAGTTGACAACGTGGACAGTGGAACCTGTACTGCCGCTCGTGGCCGCCTTGCCTATGAGCAGTGTTAGCATCTCCCATCATTACCGCCAACTACGCTGCTCACCGCTCGACCAGGACAGGATCTTCCGGCGTGGCGTTCACCTTGAAGATACGTGTCTTGCCTGCATCGCTATCCTGGGAACGTATGACAATGGAGCCGTCTGTCTGCCTCCTTGGGAGGCTCGCGAGACTTTTATCTATCACAAGCTGTGCATCAAAGATGAGATTTGAGTTCCGAGTTGACCATGGGAGACTGCGAGGAACACGCACGATGAACTCGCCACAGATACAATCTACGGGTAGGCCATCAGCTTCTGGCTCGAATTGTGTTACGAGGAGCAAATACAGTAAACCCGCAGGGCCGCGGTGGATGATGCGGTCGGCGCAGCTGATAGAGGGTCTGTTTCAGTGGCCGGGATACGACGGTGCCAAAAACGCAACTGACCGTCTGTCGACGAGGACACGGCCGAGCGAGAGACAACCTTTGGCATAGTCGAGCGTTGAGTAGAAACGTGTGGGTTGTGATGATGGTTGTAGCGGAGGAGGTTGCTTGCCAGTTAATTATCGCAGTTGTGCCTGGGCTCGAGATTCGCTGTCGAGATGGCTGATAACCGCCCGAAATCGTCGCGCGCATAATTGATGCACGTGAGCCGACTTTCTATTATCCTCTCGGAGGCAGCGTCTGCCTGGCAAAGGCCTTTCCAGCGTTACCATCCACTTACAGCCTCTTCCACACCCACCGCCCTCCTCCAGCACGGCGCACACACTCTCTTCGCCCTTCAAGATGGCAGAAAAAGATCCCACCATACGTCTCAGGAGAGCAGTCAAAGGTGCGACGCTTTGAGGAGAACATGATGACATCCTAACTGATATTCCAGCTCGGCCAGAGAACAACCTCTTTCTCGTCAAACGACTCGTCAAGAGGACAGACATGCGAAACCCCGACCCCACCTACAGACGCTACACGTCCCTCGCATGGGCGGCGGCCCTGGGCCATGAGGAGACGTTCGAGTGGCTACTGAGTGCTGGTCACGACGACGCGGAACTCAGCAGGGTGAGTCGGGCGGCAAGCAAGCGTACACCGTTTCGATTTTCACGCGTATAGAACCAGGACTCGCTGGGGAATACGATCCTCATTATACTCGCGGAGGCAAAGCCACCGCTCGCTGACCCGTACTCGTCGGGGCCATCCGAGCACGACTTCTACAGCGCCACGCTCCGAATGGCAAAACTCTACCACGACCGCTACCCAGAGGTCTTGGACTGGGCAAATGCAGAAGGCAAGACCGCCGCCCACACGGCGGCGTTGAAGGGGAACGAAGAACTTCTTCGAGTACGTGTCTGTCGTCGTGCCGGGTACCTCGGCGGCTTCATGTCCATTTGTGCCATATAGATGCTGTGCGATCTTGGGGCCGACGTTGACCTCGCGGACAATGACGGGAACACACCTTTGCACTTGTGAGCATCCTCAAACGTGGGTCCTGCGCATGCCTGACTGCCTTACACAGTGCCAGTGCATGGAACCACATTACCGTATGTGGCGTATATTCGTATCGAGAGCGGGTTCTTATCTTCGCTTAGATTGTGCAACTACTTATCGAACGAGGGTGCCAATATTCAATGCGTAACAACGAAGGCTTCACGCCATCCGACTACGCTTATTCGTGCGTTTTGGCCTCTGCTCCACTCTTTCATCAGTGCTGACATACAAGCAGCATGAGCACTAGGGAAGTGCTGCAAGATACCGCCAGAGCTCAGTTTGAACTCAATAAAAAGGCCCGACGGAATGTGTTTGCGCAAGCAGCAGCCCGCGGGAACGAGTGGGCCGCTGATGAGGACGTGTTGACGCCGCCAGCGCCAGCTAGAGTGCGGAATGGTAGCGTGCGCATGCGCAGCGGGTCAGGAACAAGTCGTACAACATCAACATCTGACTCAGGCGGTGACTCCTGGCCCGATAACCAATCAACGCCTGGGCAGACACGCTATATTTCAGCGCCATCATACACTTCGTCCCCTTCTCGAGCCAGCATACCTTTACCACAGTCTGCCAGCTCAACAAGCACCAATGGCTTTCCCATCCCTCCACCACAAACATACCCGACATTAGCACCCGCGGTCGTCCCAGCGACCGGCCTGTCTCCAATCGCAAACCGCATGCGCGAGCGTGATGCGGAGGCGATGGAGAAATATAAACTGCGGCAACGAAGTGGAAGTGCGGCGACCACCTCTACTGACGCGCCATCCCTGACTGGATCAGCGCTCTCGTCAGGTCATGTCTCCAATCCCGCGGCGGATGACATGGCAATCGACATGGCATTTGGCTCGATTGCGCCGCGTCGTCGTTTGCGGCCCTCAGCGTCTGCCGCACAACTAGGTAGTACTACACCGCTATCGACTGCTTCCCCCAATTCAGCGGCCGCTCAGGACTCCCGAAATCGCTCGGGAACTAGTCCGGGCATCCTCAAACGACATCCTTCTATCTCTGCAACTACCACAACGACCACATCTCCACCTTCTGGAAGCAACAGTCTTCTTCAGACACCCACACAACCATCCACCGCATCATCTCGACCTTCTATCTTCAGGAGTGCAAATGCTTCCAAGGAGATGGAGAAAGAGTTTGCCGGTCCTTCGAGCGAATTCTCGAGATTCCCACCGCCACCTCCCATCGGTCAGGAATCTCCAGAACGCGAACGTAGCCACACACCAACCCTCCTGCACTCCCGTCGGCTACCATTTAACCTGCTCTCACACAAGCATAGTACCGACCACCATCATTTTGGCCACAAGCGCAACACCTCCGCCAACTCCTTGATATCACGGACATGACCTTCTCGGCGACTGTCTGTCCATCGCATCGATATCCACACTCATTGTACACAGGTTTCTTGCATTCGGGGCATTTGTGAGTTCATTCTTGTACACTTTCTGGCATTGCTGGCTTGTACAATCACCGCATCGACATCGTGTATTCGTGCATCCGTTCCACGTTCCAACCGCATCTTGCTGTGTACGCTGTTCGCGTCCCAGTTGTAGCCTTGGCAGCTAACCCATCATTTCTGACTCGGCCGAGCAATAACATTATGCTTTGAGAGCACCGCATGCCGTCTTCGCTGTAAGGTTCGTATTCGTGCCGGGGTCCGTTCGATAGTCGGGTGTTGGTCGGGTGAAGAGCGCGAGACACGCACTTGCGAACGCACTTTAGCGCCAGTCGGCAAAGTCCGATTACTATATCCTCCCGAGCGGAGGTGTTGCTCTGCATGCTGCAACCACGGTTCACGACCAGAGGATCCTTCCTCCAATAACACCCGCGCGCGACTTATAAACATCGCCTCTTGTTCCCCACCATCATCTGAGCGGTTTTCGCCATGACCTTCCCCTCGAACGTTGACGCCGACCCCGACCCGACTACGCAGATTCCATGGCCCGCGAGGATGCCCAACCGCCGCAGAGCGAGCACCATAAACCACCCCGGATCTATCGCGGGGTCGTCTGCACTGAACGATGAGGCCGCCGACACAAACAAGGCGAGCAGTTCTCCGAAAGAGGGGGAGGTGCTTAAGCGGCGGATGTCGACTATGGACCTAGTCAAGTTGAGCATATCGATGGCTGGAGCACAGGTTGCGTGGACCGTCGAGTTGGGGTGCGTTGGAACCTCCGTGATATCTGAAACATTTACTGACCTCTCTGAAATAGATACGGCACACCATTCCTACTGTCGCTCGGTCTCTCCGAGCAGCTCACCAGCTTGGTGTGGTTGGCTGGCCCTATTAGCGGGTTGGTCGCGCAACCAATCATCGGTGTGTACCCGAACAGTAGTACTGTGGCCAGTGGCTCATTTTGTACCTTCAGGCGCAATCTCCGACGCGTCCAAATCAAAGTATAGGCGGCGGTACTGGGTCGTCCTATCTACTGTCGCACTAGTCCTCTCCACATTCACGCTAGCCTATTGTCAACCCATAGCAGCGTTCCTCGTTGATCTCTTTGGCGGGGGAAAGGGCAGTTGGGATCCGCAATGGACCAAGGATGTACGTCCGTGCGCTTGGCCTGTGACTCGTGTCTGATCGTTCCCCACCAACCTCCAGGTCAAGAACACCGCCATCACACTCGCGGTCGTGTCGTTTTACGTGCTTGACTTCGCCCTCAACGCGTTGCAGGCCTCATTACGTAACCTGCTCCTCGACGTTACCCCGCCCGAACAGCTGAACGACGGGAACGCCTGGCACAGCAAGATGACCAACGCTGGAAACATTGTCGGCTTCGGATTTGGGTTCCTCCCACTTGCACAGCTGCCACTGCTCCGTCTGCTAGGTGGAGACCAGTTCCGCAAGTTCTGTGTCGTGAGCGTCATCATCCTCGTGGCGACCGTGTGGATCACTTGCTGGACTCAAGAAGAGCAATCTCGAGAGGACGATCTGAGCATAGACAGAAAGTGAGTGCCATCATGCTTCAATTGTCAAGTGCTCTGATGCGAATTCTTATACAGGGGCGGCAAGTTGAGGGACATCTTGAGCAATATCTCTACTGCCGTCATGAACCTTCCAAAGCCCATCCGGCGGGTATGTTATGTCCAAGTCTTTGCCTTCATGGGCTGGTTCCCATTCCTGTTCTACTCGTAAGCATGATCAACCCGCAATTGCATTGTCAATGCTGACGGGCTGCAGGACTACATATGTTGGGCAGGTGATGGCGTACGAACTAGATGCCGAACCCGATCTTGACTATGCAGCGCGAACGGGCGAATTAGCCATGACAATCTACAGTATCGGTGGGTGCTCTGCATTTGGTGTTCCGTTGACAGACTGCTGACTCAATACAGTGGCGGTCATCGCTGGTATCATCCTCCCCCGTCTGACTGTGCGTGACACCCGTCTGTTGGCGCACGGCGACGAGGACGACGATGCCGAGTTTGCGCGTCTAAAGGCTACCGTGCAGGAGTGGCGCGTTGAAGCCGCGCGAGAGGGCGAACCTCTTAGGCTGCCGCTAATGCCCTTCTTCCTACGAAACATCTGGACGGGCGCGATGCTGCTGTTCGCGGTGCTCACTTTCATGACGTTCTTCGTCACGAAGGTTTGGCAGGTAAGCTGAGATCAAAACCCTTTTCCGGTCTCTCTTCTGACATTCTTCGACAGGCCATCGTCATCGTCAGTCTCGTCGGTATTTGCTGGGCCGTGGCTTGCTGGGTCCCATTCGCGATCATCATGGAGGTGCGCGTTTTGACTACCTTTTTGGCTGAACAACGTTAACTCATGTCAACTCAGTTCCTCAAAGAGCGAGAACACGATATCACGCCGGAACAAGAAGCGCATGAACGCCAATGGTCGCGCCGCCCTTCACACAGCCGGACGCGATCAACTCCATTGCGGCCTGGCGCTACTGAGCGCGAACCTCTTCTCCGTCGTCGACGCTCGTTTGAGGAACACCACGACATCGCCGCGCCCGCTGTCTCTGAATCAGGGCCGCTGGCTGGTGGGACGATCCTGGGCATTCACAATCTCGCTATTGTGTTCCCTCAATTCATCGTGAGTTATCTGCGTTAAGTGCATGCCAGATTTTATCCTGATTTCTTCGTTAGATTGCGCTTGTCTCGAGCGCGATTTTTCACGCAGTCGATGCAGAGATTGACGACAGCCCGGCCAATCATAGTACCTATTACGGCAAGAATGGTGTGGCGTGGGTCTTGCGCTTCGGCGGTCTGTGCGCAATCGTAAGTATTCGCTCTTTGTGAAAAGACATTGGTCAATGCTGATCGTGTTACAGGTCGGTGCTGCTTTCGCGCGGAAGGTACCGCCAACGCGTACTGAGAAGCAGATGCGCCGCCGCCTCGCAGAGATCAAGGTCCTCGAGGAAGAGGGCACCCCTTGATTTGATGGTACCTCTATTTATGAACCATCATCCCTTCATCCTTATTTCAGCTCCCCACATGTTATTCTGCTATGTTCGCTCTCGCCACATCGGACTCTCGCCTCGGATCATTCTGGATGTAGTACCTCATTTTTGTCTGTTTGTACATCAATCTAGCGCACCCGCTCCCATTTTCACACCCCTACAATACATATAGCATAGTCCCAGTCATCGCGCACTGCGTCGGACACGAAATGACAAGGCACAGACGTTATTGCCATCCCGTGCTTCTTCAATAGAGTGTGGGGATCATCTGTATTGAGACTATCAATTTGCGCAATAAATGGAGTGCCGGCAAGGTACGTACATGACAGCGCAGATGAAGGCCGATAGAAGACGCGGACAGAGAGCGTGTGGTCGAGGAGGTCGGGAAGTTCCTGGTCAAACTTCGCCTCCATCCCTTCATCAACCTCTCCTCGAATGCAAATTACGGCGCATGGGGAGGCGCTATTGGCAAACGATGACACTGCCCAGTGAATAGCGGCAGAACCACTGGAGAGGGTGCCTTCTGTGACAGAAGGTTCGAGGGCAAGGACCTCGACTTCATCTTCACCAGGAACGCGGAATCGGCCAGTGTGTAACATGACCTGCTTCTCTACAAGAGCGCCTTTAGGGAGGGATGGTATACCGAGGAAGAGCACCGCTGCTTCGGGGTCCTAAGATAACGATACGGGGAGCAAAGCGGCCATGAGCGGAAGGAGAAGACGTAGAAGAAGCAGAGACAGTACCAAGTTCTTGACGGCGGCCTTAACGTGTTTCAAGTCGTCAAAGTTTTGCAGCCAGTAAAGCGCGAGCTGGATGTGGCCCTGCCACCCACCCCCGGAGTTATTCTTCAGAGCTTCTGAGACGCGGTGTACATGCTGGCACGCCAGCGCCGTCTCCGTAGGCAGAGACTGCGGCGCCGGCAGCTCGAGACTGCGCGGCAGGAGGCCTATCTGTCCAGATATGAAAACGCGCTGGTCTTGGATCTGCGCTGCAATCTGAGGGTGCTGCTCGTATCAGGCTACGCGATCACCACGCACCGTGATGGCTTGCGAATAGGGTCCAATGTTCGCGGGTGCCCAGTAGCTGAGGCCCTGCACATGCAGGGCCTGGCGTTCAACGGGCTGCGTCTCGGAATAGGCGATGCAGTCCAGTTTGACACGGAGACCCGCAGGCAGGTCCGCGGCGACGCATGCGCGCGCTGGCGGACTGCTTCCAAAGAATGTGGTATACACCGCGTTCACTCGGGCGAAGAGGTCCATGGACGATATGAAAATGTTGATGTTGGCGCAGTGTGAGACGTCCAGTGAGTACTTCTTCAGCTGATCTGGGCAAACGTGAGCACAAAGATGGCTTGCAGAAATGGAACGTGTACCTTGTAAAACGTGAAAACATTCGTTTACCTCGTCTTCTATCGGTGGCTGGCTGGGATGACTGACTAACATACTGCGATGTACATCCGTGACAGAGACCCATGGACCAACCGATTTGCTGGACGTGACAAAGTAAAGCACTGCATCATCGGGCGCATAGTCCGGTGTGAGACTGCGAGACTCAGATGATGCCAGCGACTCTTCGCCGGCTGTCCGCACAGTCTCGAAGTCCTCCTCGACTACCGGGGGTACCGCTGGGTTTATGGCGGCGACATCCCTTTTTGATTCCAGGGTTGCGTTTTTGACGCGAAGATACGCGACCGTGGCAAAATCACTGTCTGAGTGTATCACAGTGTCTACTTCCTTCCTTGATTATAGTCAGTGAGCGGTATCACGCATTCTAAGACGCGACTCACAGGACAATGCGGCGCTTGAACAGAGGGCAGTCCAGAGTCAAAGTTTCGTACTCGCCTCCCTCTCCACAAATATGGGAGCCATACAAATCGTTGAGCTTGAGTAATGTGGGCTGCATCTCGCCCAAGGTCTTTCCCAAGTGCTTTGTCGTGAGACCTACCCCCGCGACTTTGATGAGAATGGCCTCAAGTCCTGCATCGATCATCTCCGCGAGTAGTTCCCTCTGGTCTCTTTGCCACAGGTACGACAGCGGTGTCAAGGATAGTCGCCGGCATCTAGTTTCACGCGTCAGAGAGCGTGATATTGGAGGCAAAGCGCGAAGACTGACACATGCTCGACGCGAACGCGTTGATAATTGGACAAGATGGCCCCAACAGAGACACCCTGTACATCTGGATGTGCAGTCTGAGAGGATGATGTTCGTTTCGAATATGTACGTTGCCAAACCAGCAACGCACCTTGACCGTTGAGAGCAACTCGAACAGGTCCTCGGTCTCATCGCCTTTCAAGCCATTGTTGCTCTTCGCATCCCTCGTGCCATACTCTGACCCAAGGTCGACAGCAGTCCCAGAGATGACTCTCCTATATAGTGGGACGTCAAGAGCTTCGGCAACGAATTGGATCGCGTCTTGTCCGACGGTCTGGTACATGTAGGAATCGATTTCATCTGGTCATCAAGCATTCGGAGAAAACGCGACTGGATTGCAAGAGGCGGCGAACCTTTACCAACTTCCGGTCTCAATGATGCGGCTGCAACAAGCTCGTGTCCGTTTTTGTGACAGTGTAGCAAGTTGTAGCAACTGTCCTTTCCGCCACTCAGTAAAGCGACATATTTCATCCTCTTTTGTAGTTGTTCGGGAATATACTAGAAGATACGAGTCTAGAATAAAGCGAGCTGAGTAAATCCGAGGTATGGAGCTCGTGGGTGTACGTGGAAAGCGAGGACGAGCAGCCTCGGCGATGAAATTCTGACTGGCTCACGGGCGCGTGCAATTATAAGCAACTCCGCCTCGCGCTCTTTCCATTCCACTTTCATCTCTGTCTCATCTTCCACCACAACAACTCACTCTCACTACTACACAACTCATGGCTGCGACAAATCTGCCCTCCGCGATGGATGTTGATGAGGCCGCCATCGACGAGGGTCTCTACTCCAGACAACTGTGCGTAACATCGCTTGCCTGCGCAGAGCTCGCTGACGAATCCGCCCAATACCAGTTATGTTTTGGGCCATGAAGGTGAGCATCCACGCGACAATGACGGTTTCTGGCAAGATGTTTACCTCTGTGACCAGCGATGAAGCGGATGGCCGCGTCAAATGTCCTTATTGTCGGAATGAAAGGATTGGGCGTCGAGATCGGTAAATAGTGCCCGGCTCCGCTAGTACGATGTATGCTGACATTTCATGCAGCAAAGAATGTCATTCTAGCAGGAGTGAAGTCGGTGACAGTCTACGATCCAGAGCTTGTGGAGATCCAGGACCTCAGCTCTCAAGTGCGTGTGCTACTTATAGCCAGTCACGCCGATTTCTCATTCCCCTCTAGTTCTTCTTGCGTGAAGAGGACGTCGGAAAGTCGCGCGCAGAAGCTACCGTCCCACGACTGGGTGAGCTGAACGCTTATGTTCCTGTTCGCCATTTGGCCGGTCAACGAGGCGAGGAGATCACGGTCGATATGATCAAGGATTTCCAGGTGCGGTTCACATGACTGCACGATATTCGGTGGCTCAACGTTCATAGGCTGTGGTTCTCACCGGAGTGTCTCTCGCAAAACAACTGGAGATCGACGACTGGACCCACACTCACGGCGTTCACTTCATCTCCGCGGATACGCGTGGTCTGTTTGGGTCAGTATGATGCTGTTCCAGCGATGTGGATATGCGACTGAAGCTCAGATCATCAGCTCGGTCTTCACTGACTTTGGGCCGAAGTTCACTTGTGTCGACCCGACGGGCGAACAGCCTCTGACCGGCATGATTGTCTCTGTGGACAAGGCATGTCCTCCAAAGTATCACTCAGACGACACTTACTGACATTGGGACATGTATAACCTTCAGGACAAAGAAGGACTCGTTACTTGCTTAGACGAGACGCGACACGGCCTCGAGGATGGCGACTTTGTTACTTTCACTGAGGTGCAGGGCATGACCGAGCTCAATGGCTGCGAGCCCCGCAAGATTACTGTCAAGGGGCCTTACACGTTCACAATCGGCGACACGAGCAACCTCGGAGAGTACAGGACGGGAGGTATCTTCACGCAGGTCAAGATGCCCAAGATCATAGAATTCGTACGTCATTCTCTAATGACCGTCGCGCTTTATTCACGTGCCCTTCTGGCAGAAATCGCTCCGCGACTCGCTCACGTCGCCAGAACTATTCGTCACGGACTTTGCGAAGTTCGATCGGCCAGCCACCCTCCACGCGGGCTTCCAGGCTCTCTCGGTGTTCAAGTCACAAGAGCAGCGCTTCCCGCGTCCACGGAACGCCGCCGACGCAGCCAAGTTTGTCGCATTCGCGAAGAATATCGACGCCGACGCCGATGAGAAGGTCTTGACCGAGCTTGCTTACCAGGCGACCGGGGACCTTGCGCCCATCAACGCGGTCATCGGCGGCTTCGTCGCGCAGGAGGTGCTCAAGGCGTGCTCCGCGAAGTTCCACCCCATGGTACAGCACCTGTACTTCGACTCGCTCGAGTCGCTACCGGATGTGCTCCCTTCCGAGGAGGAGTGTCAACCGACGGGCAGCAGGTACGACGGGCAGATTGCCGTATTTGGCAAGACCTTCCAGGACAAGATCGCGAATCACCGCCAGTTCCTCGTTGGTGCTGGTGCCATTGGTTGCGAGATGCTGAAGAACTGGAGCATGATTGGTCTCGCGACCGGCGAGAGGGGCATCATCCAGGTCACGGATTTGGACACCATTGAGAAGAGTAACCTGAACCGGCAGTTCCTGTTCCGCGCAAAGGATCTGGGCAAGTTCAAGGCTGAGGTCGGTGCTGCCGCTGTCCAGGCGATGAACCCCGACTTGAAGGGCAAGATCATCAGCAGGCAGGAGCCGGTCGGTCCTGATACTGAGAGTATGTTTTTCATGCTTCGCGTATTTCCAGCCGGCTCTGACAAGGTACACAGACGTCTATGACGAAAAGTTCTTCGCTGGTCTCGATGGTGTGACCAACGCGCTCGACAATGTCAAGGCCCGTAAGTACATTTTCTGGGGACACGCTTTGGACGCGTCATAACCCCTCGTCTTCACAGGTCTGTACATGGACCAGCGTTGTGTGTTCTTCGAAAAGCCGCTGCTCGAGTCTGGTACTCTGGGCACAAAGGGTAACACGCAAGTCATCATTCCCCACCTAACGGAGTCCTACGCGTCGTCACAAGATCCACCCGAGAAGGAGACCCCGTCGTGCACTGTCAAGAACTTCCCCAACGCGATTGCACACACCATCGAGGTGAGTGCATGCACATATAACATGGCTTCTGCGACCTGCGAGACTGACGATCCGTCTTTAGTGGGCAAGGACCGAGTTTGACAACATGTTCGTGAAGCCGGCCCAAGCCGTCAACGCGTACTTATCTGAGCCCAACTACCTCGAGAACAACCTCAAGTACTCTGGTCAGCAGAGGGAGCAAGTCGAGCAGCTCACGTCGTACCTTGTCACGAACAAGCCTATCACGTTCGAGGAGTGCATCATCTGGGCTCGCCTTCAGTTCGAGGAGAAGTACAACAACTCGATCCGACAACTGTTGTTCAGTTTGCCGAAGGACGGTCTGACGAGCACCGGCCAGCCTTTCTGGAGCGGTCCTAAGCGTGCGCCTGACGCCCTGACGTTTAACTCGAGTGATGTACGTGCATATACTCTTCTCGGCATATGTAGCTCACGTATGTCATTTCTTTAGCCCACACATCTCGAGTTCATCATCGCTGCGGCCAACCTCCACGCATACAACTATGGTCTCCGTGGAGAAACAGACCCTAACGTCTTCAAGAAAATTGCTGACAGTGTGCTCGTGCCCGAGTTCACTCCGAGAAGCGGCGTGAAGGTCCAGATCAACGAGAACGAGCCAGTAGCCGGCGAAGCATCCTCTGGTGAGCTCTGCCGCAGTTGTGCGATTGACATGGTCTGATCGTGTAGTAGATCCAGGGGATGTCTCGGAGCTTCTCAAGCAGCTTCCGTCACCGGCCTCTCTGGCAGGCTACCGCCTGAACCCCGTCGAATTCGAGAAGGACGACGATACGAACTTCCACATCGACTTCATCACCGCCGCGTCCAACCTGCGTGCGATGAACTACAACATCACCGTAGCGGACAGGCACACGACGAAGCAGATCGCAGGCAAGATCATCCCTGCCATCGCCACCACGACCTCGCTCGTCGTCGGCCTGGTGTGCTTGGAGCTGTACAAGATCATCGACGGCAAGAAGAAGCTCGAGGACTACAAGAACGGCTTCGTCAACCTCGCCCTGCCGTTCTTCGGCTTCTCCGAGCCCATCGCGGCGGCCAAGAACAAGTACGGTGCCGTCGAGTGGACACTGTGGGACCGCTTCGAGTTCACGAACGACCCCACGCTACGTGAAATCGTCACTTGGTTCCAGGAGACCCACAAGCTCGACGTGAGCATGGTCAGCCAGGGCGTCAGCATGCTCTGGAGTTCGTTCATCGGCAAGAAGAAGGTTCGTCGCGCGTCGCTGACGTCTGTCGAGCAGAGTTCTGTCGCTGACAATCACAACCCACAGAGCGAGGAGCGTCTCCCGATGAAGTTCAGCAAGCTCGTGGAGACCGTCAGCAAGAAGCCGATACCCCCTCACGTCCAGAACCTGGTCGTCGAGATCATGGTCACCGACGAGGAGGGCGAGGACGTGGAGGTCCCGTTCATCGTCGTCAAGCTCTAAAGCCGCGCGAACGGCAACCGTAACGCCATGTACAGTGTAGAAACTATTCATTGTAGCTAATAGAAAGGTCTGATATGCCCTCACTGATCTGCAGGCTCGGTCGCGGGAGGCGAGTAGGCGTGCACTGTCAATCGGCCTAGGTGCCTGTGTCGAGTGGCGTACGTCATGTCGCGAAGGTTCGTCGGGATGCTGGTCGCGCATTGATCGGGACGTGGTAACGTTCCTCGGGTGCGGGACTGCAGGAACTGTTCATATTGTCTCGTTGTCGGGAGCTTGTAGAAGCATGTTTTCCTCCCCCAATGAGTCCCGCGACCGCAACGGACTACTAAATTTCCGTCGTCGTCTGTGGTCATCCACTAGGTCTCAGGACTTGCGAGCACTTGCCATCATGCACTTGCGACTGCCGCTTGTGGAGGCAGCCGACAGTCTCCCGCGCAAGCACGACCAACGTGGTCCTCCTCGGCACGCGGGATGCGCCTTCACTGTATGCGCCTTCACTGTATGTGTGTCTCTCGCCTCGTGCTCCGCGTTGAATTGCCTCGTGCTTCACACCGCGCGTGGTTCGCCTCGTTGCACTGCCTCATTTCATGCGCCACCCTAATCACGTTATTTTGCTTGCCATTGTTCTCTCGATTCGGTATTACATCTTCTCGTTCTCTCGTGTCCTCGTGTCCAGCGGCCATGTTCTTTCTTCTTCGTTTCCTCTCTCACTTTCTACAGCTCATGCTTCCTCTGCCCCGTCGCGTCGCACTATGGACCTACGGTGGGCCTGCCTGACTTGGCTTCTTCACTAGATTTCGCATTAATTGATGTACATCATTGAGCTTGAGTGCGCGACCTCGCGCGCGGTGATTATACTAGTAGTTGCTGGTCTGAGTCTTGCTGGGATGGAGCGTGTTGCGCCGAAGGAGGGTGGTGTTGCGAGATTAGAACAGATCGGAGCTTGCGATGGAAACACACAGCGTCGAGAGCGAAGAGAGGATTGATAGCATCATGGGACAGCAGAAGTGCAAGAAATAAAGATCATAAACAAAAGGTCGTTACGCTGCGCGGCCACCCATGCTAGTGAGTATCGGCACATCGATGGTACATGCATATATGCGGCTCACCGTCGTCTTCCTCGTCACTGCCGAAGTCCATGTCTAGGGATTCGTCGGGTTCGGTCTTCAGCTCGTCGAGAGAGGGTATCATCGCGGGCACGAGCCCCAAACTGGCGTACGCGCCGCTTTGCACGTTGTCGAGGAAGTCCTGCAAGCCGTTACACTGCTCGTCAAAGCGCCGCGCGAAGGCCCCTGGCGAGCCCGGGAGGTTCTTGTCGTTCTCGTCGTCTTCGTCAGTAGCGGACGCGAGTGTGGTGCCGCACGCGACGGCGAGTTCCAGTAGCAGGTTCCCGCCTGTCGCTGGCTTCTCGGGCGCGTCCGTACATGCGGTCTGTTCAGCCTTTGTCGTGCTCAGTGGCGCCTCGACAGGTTTCGGCACCGTCGACGCGTACGGCGGGACCGGGGACTTGTCATCGGGTACCGGAGGTGTTTCGTTCGGCATCGTTACCTGCCTTAGGGGTGTCGACCGGTCGCGCATCGGTCGCTGCGACCTTGCAGGCCAAACCGGCCAGACCGCGCTATTAAAAGCTGAAGCGAACGCGGGCGTAAACGTGGGCGATAGTGGTGATATCGGTTGGGCCGTTATCGGGGACATCTGCGTTGAGACTGTTGAAAGCGTCGGGGAGGGCAGCGACCGATAGCTATATGGCTCCGGTGAAGCCGTCGCTTCTGGCGTGGGTAGATGTTGTGGAGGGATGTGTATGCGCATGTCCTGGACACCCTCGCTGGAATCACGGGGCTTGAGACGGGCGTGAGCATGATAAACCCTCCCATTACGAGCTGCTTACCGAGGCCGATCGCTTGGTGGTGCCATAGCCAACCTCCTTTAAGTATGCCATATATCGCTGGACATCTGCAACACTAGCAGGCCGAACAAGGTCGGAGGTAGTCCATGACTCCAGAAAGGTTGATGATGGATTGGGGAACTCCTTGTACAACTTTTTGACGGAGACCATTGCAGCCTGTGTGAGCGACGGAAAGACTGTTGGGCGAAGTTGGTCATGGTCACCAATGCTATAACTTTTTACTACGCACGGATAGATGCTGCCACCTCTTGCTTGGACTTGACCTTATGCGATTTTTTCTCCTTCTCGTTTTTAACCCCTTCCGCGTGTTTTTGTGCAGTTTTGAACCAGTTGTTAACATTTACTAATGAATACCAGTCGCATCCTGGGACCTTCTTGATTTGCTCCAGGACTGCCTTTCGTTCTTGAACATTTGGCTTTTGGTTAACGGTGTTGAAGTAATCTGAACCATGATGATTGTCATTAGTGACAGCCGTCGGACGCGACTGGGCAAAGACGCGTACTCTGCATGATGGCGACTCCATCGGGGAGAAGGCGTCTTCGTTTCACATCCGTTGCATGCTTGCCGTGGCTAGCACTTGCGCTGGTGCTAGCCGCTGGTTGTGGCAAGGCAGCAAACGGCGGGAGCGAGAGCTGCTCGAGGGTGAAGAGTTGGCTGGACATGGGGGTGCGAAGCAAGGGAGCGTTGGGGGGCGTGTGCCTCCTTTATGTGCTGTTTGCGCGTGTGCTCGCGCATTTTTTCTCGCCAGGCCACAATTTCACGGTACAAATTGCAGAAATTCTTGTCCAAGACAAGCAGTTCCCGCTCCTCTCTAGCCCCTGAAGACCCCTTTAGCCTACTCCATGTCACTGGATAATCACTTTAGTCCGCTCGGCAACTGATGCCGCAATTCACCTTTTTGTCCCTCCGCTTCACTGTCCGCTTATCTCCTTGCATCACCCACAAACAACCAGCACAATTTGTACGTTACCTTGTCGTAACGGAGCGCAAAGGGAACAAGACAGGGCAGGGACGTCGTCGAAGCAACAGGAAACGTCGCGAAACCGTAAAGGATCCGATTTATCGCGAACAGATTGGCGTGATGCAGGGGCCCATTCTTTGATGGTGAAAAGGGCGCGCCATGCGTTCATCACTAGCATGGCGGCCTAAGACAAGAAAAAGAAGCAAATTCAATGCCACATGGGAGTGGCGAGGCGACGAGAAATCACACTAGCAGGCTGTGCAAGGTCACGCGATGAGCAGCACGATGATGGCAGCATAATGGGTTTTCAATAAACATGACGACACGAGGCCGTCGTGTACTGAAATACTCGGTCACATAGCTAGGTATACCTACAGTAAGACGAAGCGGTGGAGGTAACGCGGGAAGGAAGGAGGTGGCTTCGAATTGTGGCGGATAGAAGAAAGGAAGGGGAGGGTGTGGTCATGTACAAAGGTAGTGGTAAGAGGGAGGAGAGTGGATGGACGGACCCAAACGTTCGAAAAAGTGTAAGCAGAACGAAATTCTGGAGCGAAACGATGTGTTGTGGGTTTATCGTGGCCTTTTCCGTTGTTTTTGTGGTTTTGTCGGCGGTGAAACAAACTGAGATGGCACAAACAGACGGAAAGAGGACGAACGTGAACGTGAAACGTGGCAGGGGCAAAACGGAAACAGCAGGCACTGACATCAGAAACATTAGTGTAGTGAGAAGCGTCTCGGTATACGGAGGGATGTGTACATAGCGAGAATCTCCACGGATGGAGGAAGCGGCTGTTATCGAGGATGCCCGAAAGCTGAACTGTCCATAGGTGGATGGGTGACTCGCGCTGGGTGTCGTTCTCGACTCGAGTATGTTGATGAGCGACATGTGGCAGCTGATAATGCGCGACGGCCTGGATAGGAGATCCGGGCTGAAAAGACACATCCTGGACCCTCTGAACTGATGGGAAGGGCGATGTGGGAATAAAGCAATAGATACGATGGATGCGATTGTCGATCGATGGATATGACGGAATTCTCTGGGCGTCCCGTGGACAGGATGGATATGTCGGCGATGATGGGAGGCCGGTTAGCACATACGGAAAAATGGGACCGTGCTCGCGATTGAGGATGATAGAGAAACTGGAGAACCCGGAACAGAAATCGACGATAGACGAGGGATGACTTAATGTCAGGCTGCGGGCGAGTAAGAGAGTGGAAAGTGAGACACCCTCGTGCAAGCGCGAGAGGTGCCCATGTCGGAGCGTATGGGGTACAAGGGGTCGGCAGCCTGACCAGGATTACGGTAATGAGTGCTTGAAGGTAGAGGGGCGCGGTCGGTCCTTTGCGTTCAAAGGAGCCGCGCAGCGGGCATTCTATGGCTCGGATATGCGTCTAATGCAGATGGAGTCTTACACCTTCAGTAACGGTCTTTGGTGGTAGTCGAATGCAGATTCGTACACCTGCGGGTACACCCCGCCATAGTACAGAGGGCCGCCCGCGGGGTTATGGGTGAAGGCGGTGTCGTGGCCCGCGTATCTATGGTCGCCGTATCCCTCCTCGTAGCGTGTCTGGGAATAGGAGCGTTGATGAGTCGACGGGACGCCGTACACCGGGTTGACGAGCGAGTACGAGCGGCTGTGGTTGGTGGCAGTCGAGAGCGGTTGAACGACAGGATACCTGTACTGGTACGGTTGCGGAGCATACATCGGCTGTGCCGCCGCGTACGCGGGCTGCACATGCGTCGGGTATCCCACCTGCTCGTCCTCGGGCCAGATCCTGCGCGTCATCTCCAGCGCCTGATGGAACTGCGCGGGCGGCGCAGGGGCGGGTGGCGCGGCGTGGCCGCGAGCAATGGGCTGTGGCGCGAGGTACTGACCATGGGAGCGAGTCGCAGGGGGTGGAAGGGGCTCGTCCGCGGCGGGACTCCACTTCGCCGGAGGCGGCAGAGTCCTCTCGGACATGTAGTCGCTGCGCGCGGGGCGCGTCGCAGCGCTGATGCGGCGGCGCGGCAGATACTCTTCTCTCAGTGGACCATCCTCGTCCAAGTCGAATTCGAGGACCTCCATGTCAGCGCAAGCCTGCTCACGCTCGTACGCCTCGTCCTTGTTATCGTCGACGCCGTAGAAGACAGGCTCGGGGGTGCCGTTATGATGGCTGTCCTCCGTGGCATCAGTCGCCTCCATGACGCTCTCGATGGCCTTACGGATGATAGTGGTGGGACTCGACGACGGGCGGCCGATGGGCTGCGGGAACGCCGGCGAGGTCAAGGAGGCGTGATGAGCGTGTAGTTGCTTGAGCCAGTTGGCCCACTCGGGTGCGGGGATGGAGAGGTCATGTTGGAACAGATCCAGCGCCAGCGACTCCAGAACGTTCAGCGACTGAACGGGGACATTGGAGATGGTATGCCTGTGAAACATTGATGAGCTAGTCGTCATGTAACGAGATATTATAAAACATACCAAGTCTTGTTCGAGAAGGTATGATCATCCAGCCACTTGTTGGCTAGCATAGATCCCAAGAGGACGAGCCTAAAGGGGGCAGAGGACTCGTACCTGTCCCTGTCGTAGGCCATATGGGCGTCACCCAGAAGCTCGGTACGGAAACGCATCTCTCTGGTGTGGTCCGGGCTGAGGCCAACGGGACCAAAGAAGACCGGGAGACGCGCGATGTACCAGAGGGCGAGGAAGATGCCGGACGGCTGCAGCAGCGTGGACAGGAACATGGAGTGGATCGATCTGGCAAGATGCTCGGGCGGCATGGAGGGGTAGTTCTTGGAGGCAAAGGCTCTGTCGAAACAAGAGATAAGTCCTGTGTAACCGGATGTATGCGGGGTGGCGTACCTCGGTTGGGCGTACTCGGCGGGGAGACACAGGCCAGTAGTGCACACCTTCCATACAAAGTTGGCGACCCACTCGGAGAGAGGCTCGGCCAGGCGCCGATATGCCGCAGATGCGGAGGGTGTGACGACGGGCTCGGGCACGGCAGCTGGCTGAGCCTGAGCCTGCTCGGTCTGGTACCGTTGGCACTCGTAGCACTGCGCGCCGCAGTACTCGTCGGTGCAGTACTGGACGGTGCCGGCGTGCATGTGCTCGTTGTCACCCCCGTGGGTCGCCTCTGCGACGGCACGGTCGACGTACTCACCGAAAGGCGTGGCTGGACCGATGGGGCTGGAATCGCGGTCGTTGCCGGGTGACGTCTCTTCCAAGAAGGGGCTGAAGGAGCTGCGCTCGCGCGCGTACGAGTATTCGGCGCGCGGTTGGTCGTGCTGGCCCTGGTAGGTGTGGCTGTTGTGGGGTGCGTAGTCGGCGGAGCCACTGTCAGAGGCGTGCTCCGCAGCCATCTCGTCGTCGTCGTCCTCATCAGTGAGCCTCGCGACGTTCTCCCCCTGCCATCCTACTACTCCGTCCATCGAGCTCCCTTCGTCGTCTGCGTCCTCGTCCGACGAGCAATACCCCGATGGGGACGTTCTCGCCATGTCCGCCCCAGCGAACAGGGTTGAGACGGGCGGAATGCACGCCTGCGCGGGCCCTCCTTTAATGACCGCCGCGTTATCCGCAACGGCCAACCCTTGTCTAAAACCCTGTTTGGTGTAGGAGCGCGTATCTTCCTCCAAGATACGTCGTTTGTCTCGCCTCCACGAAGGGAGGGAGTTGATCCACTCTTCCCTCGTGGCGTAGGCCGGGGGCGGCCCCGCAGGAGGCTGAGGCAGCGAGTTTGTCAGGTGCTGGAAGACGGAATGTCTGACGTAGTCTGTATCGACAGCTTGAGAGCGACTGTTCTTGATTACCGGGTGCGCGGGAGGCTTGGTGTAAACGGGAACGGGAACTGGCATCTGCAAATTAGACGGTGGTATATGACCTTGCCGCGAGGTGCAGGAGACAAGCAGAGGCTGATGGCTCCAGGCAGGACTTGCGGAGTCGACGAGAGAGAAGGTGAGATAGAAGAGCCGGTCGTAAAGTAGGTCGTGAAGAGAAGCGGAAACGGGGACGAATGGAGACGAGAACTGGTAGGAATAGACAGAGTCCTGTGGCAAACGCACAGTGAAGGCGTGCCTTTTAAACGACAACGAAAGCTCGGGTAAGGAGGAGGAAGTGGCCTTGAGACAGTGGGAGGAGTGGCCACGAAGTCCTGGCCGTTGTTCGTCTCCGACCGGGCAGAGAGAAGGGGCTGAGGATGTGATAGGAGGAACAGAACACCTCTTCCTGGTCAGTAGGCCGTGGTCGCGTTGTCGTCGTCGTCGAAGAGAGAGAGGGTTGGGGGGAGAACAAGCAACGAGGGGATCGACTCGACGGACAGTCGAGGGGAGGTCGATCCTTCGATGTGGTGACTAGCAAAGCCTGAAAAAATCCGCTATTTTCTTATTTTCTTTCAACGGTCAGGCGGGCGTCTCCAATGGTCCCCCGGCAGGTCCCCGGGAGACCACCCCATAAACGTGTCAGGCGGTCGGCTCTTCCCCTTTAGCGCCGATCGCACGGTCTCGATGGACTTTGCCCGCTCGCCGCAATCTGCGCCATCCATATCGGCCACCATCGCTGCGTGTTCACATGTTCGTGCCAAGAATACTCGCAAAAAATGACTCTCGCGGGTGAAAATTGGGTGAAGAGGTCGGTGTGGCCACACTCGGGACCGCCAGGGACTCCGGGGCGCCATGTGTTTCGGGGTGACCAAGGCGTGACCCCTTCCCGTGCCCATCTCTCACGCGCGGCACCGCTTACCCACCCCGCACAGCGCACAGACGTGTGTCGCTCGGCATCCTGGTGTCTCGTTTGATTGTCATCGTTGCTTTGTGGCCACCAGAAACCAACGCTTAGACCCGTTTGATTCTGTCCCGGGAAACTTGTGACTGACCGCGCACCGGCGGCTAAATCTCGAAACGACCGTTATTTGTAGCCTGCGGGTCGCACACTCACCAAGGCCACTATCACGATGGTCGCACCGTAGTACACACGTCCTAGGCTACTTCCCATGACCGAAATTGTCCGCGAGAGCGCGACAGGGACACCAGCGGCCGAGTGCCATGGCTGCGAGCCCCAGATGATGGCAGGTCACGTCAAAACATACGTAAATTCATCAGGCGCCCAAACGCCTTTCGACGACATCAACGTTCATGACCACCACCGCTCTCACTCGACATCTCAACGGGCGCACCTCGCTGTCCGTGTTCGAGTCATAGTTCAGGCATGTGGCGTGTTGGCACTGTTGGGTGCATTGATTGACGTACCTCATGACCGCAGACTGCTAGATAGTTATTCACAATGGCAGTTCCTCAATTACCATCATATGGGTCCGGTCAAGATGGTGGTGCGGGCGGAATGCCCACAAATCTCACGAACCTCGACTCTATCACCCTCGCGCAGCTAAGAAATATGGCCCCAGGCGTGAACCAGAAACCAAAGGCACGTCCAACTCACGCATTACGCGCGACTCTTTCTGACGTTTATTGAGAAAGTAGCAGACCGAATACGACTTTCGTTATGACGACGAGGACACTATCCTGAACGAGATTGACGAGTTCTATTCATATGTTGAAATGCCACAGGTCGCGGAGAACCTGAGATCCTGGGAAGGGTCGTTCCCTGGCAGTGCGTAGTCCCGCATTCTCACCGACTTACCGGACATTCATATGTCCCTTGTGTCATTGGTTGCGGTCAGAATGGATTGAGAGCACACTAGCGGAACGCAAGGCACATGTTGAGCGCCTCTTAGAGGGGCTTGAGCATCGAGATGCAGAGTTTCGCTTCACGAACGCGCGAAGACTGTTTTACGTCTTGCAAGGTAATTGGCGGGCATCGTGCGCGCAACCCACCTATTCATACCCTTTGTAGGCACGTTTGCCGAGACCACCGCGCCCGAACACCAACTGCACTGGATCATGGAGAACTGCAAAGTTGTGCGCGCGGCGAACGGCATCAGCAACATCGTAGAAGCGATGAAGATCGCGTGTGCCAAGCACGACCTACTGTGGTAGCTATCACCGGTCCTCTGGCTGGCATCGCTGCGCGCGCTAACACGGGCCTCGCAGCAGTCTCACAGACGCAGACGGGCAGCACTTCAGTATATCGGCGCAAGAGAAAGCCGACTTCATGGAGGAGGTCACGACAGAACTATCCGTGTACCTCGGGATGCTATATCACATGGTCGAGGTCTTCAAGGGTCATGATGACTTCGCAGACGAGTTGAGTAAGTGCACAGTGGTCTACGGCGCGTGTGGGAGGTGGGCGCTGATCACGCGAGTCACAGTGAGCTTGGAGCCGCCCCTGCCCGTGTACCTATTCAATGTAGTCGCTGGTCTCAAAGACAAGAGCGCAAAGGGGTACCCTGTCAAGAAGGTTGGTGCCTAATAGCATGACGTATCGGACCTAGGTCTCACGCTTATCTCCCCGTCCCAGCTGCTACTCGTCCTCTGGAAATCAATACTCACCTGCTGTGGTGGGATTCGCGAAATTGCGCGCGTCAAGAAGCTGAGCAGAGAGCTCGCCGGGTTGGGCCCGGTACCCGATGAAGGTGCGATAATAGACATCGATGGACATGTTATCCTGGTTTCCCATGTCATAATGACGCGTCCTCTGCCCACACAGCGATCCCGATAAAAGCGTCACCGCTGGACATCGAGGCGTTCCACGAGGAAATCACCGTCAAGTACCCGACATTCGCCCCGCCACACACTCAGACGCACGCCGCGAGCGAGATCCGCGCGCCGGTCCCCGTGCCGACGCGCAAGCTCGCGCAGGCGTTCTCGCCCATCCCCGTGCGGCACCACTACGAGCACGATGACTCGGAGCAGCAGCAGCAACAGCAACAGCAGATGCACCAGATGCAGCCGCACCAATACCACCCGGGCGTGAACCCCGGCTATCGTCCGATGCCCGGCACGCCCGCGCCTTCGCCGCCGCCCCAGCAGAAGCCCAAGAAGCAGCAGTTCCAAACCGACCAGGGCCGCCCGTTCCTATTCCCGTTTTCGCGCAGCACGCTCAGGCGCAGGGGCAACGGCGCGCTGGTTCCGTTTGCAATCGACGAGGCCGACAAACTGTACCACCGGCACATGTATGTCAGCTTGTCGTTGTGGCAGATGTGGCGTACGAGGGAGGAGTGCATGACGCGCGAGAGCGGGCTAGAGCGCATGCCTGACTCTGACCAGGTCATCGAACCCCGCATCGCGCCGACCGTAAGTGGCTCGCGCTATTCCCTCTCGCACTGTGGCCTGACTACGTTCCGATCTAGGACGAGGAGACCTCGGAGACGCTTCCCGATGTAGCGCACCTAGACGCCATGATAGCGGAGGCAGAGGAGGCGATGGCGAACGCCGAGACGAGCGCAGACAAACGGCGCGCGAAGGAGCGTAAGGAGGACCTCATGCGGCTGAAACGCGTGGAATTGATCTACGTACGTGCCCCTTGAATGGGGTGGTTTCGTTTCGCGTTCGCTGACAACCGTGCGTCCACGTTACAGAGTTCCGTGCTGCCCGTGCTGTCGGGCTGGGTCCTAGTGCTTCTGAAGCTGCTGCTCGCGACGGTGACCGCGTCCGCGAACAGCGCGCAGCCACCGTCTGCAGGCGGTCAGTTCCCGCCGGGCATGCCTTCGCGTAGGTCCCGCGCTGAATGGGTGGAATGGCTGCTGACGATGACGTAATGGCTTAGCGCTCGATCAGCCTCCTCCGCCGCCCCTGGGCCTCGACGAAATCGACGTGATTCGGCACCGAGAGATTACCTCCAAGGCGGTCTCTGCGATCCTCCTTCTCACGCTCAAGTGGTTCAAGGTCTCCCGTGAGTGTTCACATGGGCCGCTGCGCGCACGCACGGGGACACTGATCGCGGACCGCGCAGATGTAATGAAGTTCCACCACCTGGGCCAGATCCTGCTCGATACGAACTGCCTGCTTCTCATCTTGAAGATGTTCGGGCTCCAGGAGGTCGCGCACACGGTCCTGTCCAAGGCCGACGCGCCAGACTTCAAGTGCGCGCGCATCTTGCCGTGATCTTGTTGCTTGGAACCAGCTGACAGATGGATGGCAGTTTCTTCCGTTTCTGCACGCTCAATTTTGCAAAGCACCCGCAGTCGAACAGGCCAGAGGACGAGATGATCAAGGCCCCACGACAGGCGATCACGCGGACCAAGATACTCCCCAACGGTGACAAACTCGAGGAAGAAATTGACTTGCTGACTGAGTTCTCGTGGCGCAATTTCTTCTCAACTATCAACTTTGCCAAAATCATGCAGAAACTCTCGAAGCATCGCTCACACCGGATTCGGATGCTCGTACAGTACAAAAGCTCTGTAAGTGATCAATGTCTTGTACCCATTACCGTCTGTTTTAACGATGGCGGGGCGGTGATTGACGATCATCTAGGCGGTGCTCAAACGCATTCTCAAAGTTCCACACCCCATGTTGCAGCTGCATGTCCTGAAGCTAATCAAGAGCCAAGTACCTTTCTGCGGACGGAAATGGCGACAATGTGAGTAGTAATACAAGATCGGCTAGGACTTCGCCGTTGATACCGTGCACAGCCAATATGCAAGTAATCACTGCGGTTTACCTACACTGTCGACCCGACCTGCGGGACGAGTGGCTCGCAGGCATCGAAGTGGACGATGTCGTCGAATCACAGGTGAGACCCTGCTACGGAGCCGAGACCGCGCGTACTGATAAGACCGCATTAGGCACAAGAGCAAGCACTTCGGCACCTAGTCAAGTTTTGTGCGTAGTTCGTATTCCTGCTTAGCCTCTTGCACTGAACTTCCCTGCCGGCAGACAACACGAAACGCTACGGCGCGTCCGCAGCTTACGTGTCCAGTCCCCAGCACCGCCGCACGGGCAGTCTCTCGCAGCACCTCGATGGTCTCCACGCAGGCCCGGAGCTGTCAGGGATGATCCGCCCCCTCGGTACGCCGAACACGGTCGACGCGGACGTGTTCCCGCCGCTGCGCGCGCAGGCGCCGGATCCGTCTATCTTCCTGCCGTTCCCGACCGAGGACATTGCGTTCGAGGAGGAGTACGAGGAGTACCTGCAGGACCTCGGCCTTTCGGACCGCCAGCCCACGGATGGCTACAGCATGCCCACAACCAGCAGGTCTGCGTGGAGCCGGCTCCCAGAGTTCGCGACGGATATCTCGGACAGTATTAGCGACAGCGAGAGCATCGCGTCCATTGGCGAAGACGACGCGCGGATGGACGTGAGCAGGGACGACCGCGACATGCCCGATGAGAACCGCAATAACTGGGAGGTGAATACACAATACATCAAGTTCGGCCACACTTAGATCGGACACTGACGTTTTTCGCGTATAGCATATGAGTCCGAAGACGATGGCTGCGCTCACCAAGTCTCCTGCTGGAGGACGGCGGTCTAGCTCTGGAGGCGGTCTAAGACCTGTTCTTCCCTTCGAGCTCGACGACGACGACGGCAGTGCTGTTGAGGAAGAGGACGAACAACTGGGACCAGTGCCGAAGGAGGAAGACGGTCCTTTCCATGCCGGAGCTGGAGTTGATGAAGTCGAATACGCTTATGGGTTAGTCTTCGTTCATTGCTGCGCTCCGCGTGTACTGACGATAAGCCGCAGTGTTTGATCCTGCGGTATCTTCTTTGGTTTTCAAGGGTCCTTTTGTGTGGTTTCAACATGCTCTCGGAAAGGTTCGCGGCGTGCTCTATATCCAGACGTCCTGTAACGGATCTCGCAATTATATATCCACGATATGCTTGTGTGCTCTGACCGTCGACAGCGAGGCTGCACTAGCTCCTTGCTATACTCGAGCGAGGATGTGGAGGTTTGTGGCGAATATTTCTGCGAGCTTCTTCACCAGGATACGCAGCATAGACTAAGATATGGCGATAATATATCAATTCCGTTCAAGCTCCATAGATTTGTTCATAGCCGGTGTATCCTCCTAAGTTTGTTGTACAGATCCGATCCAGAATGCCAAAATCAATATAGCGAGAAATATCACCGGTTGTCGACGCATAAGCCATATCCAGGATGATGTTTGTTCTATATGCAGGTAGATGGAACCTCGAAGTCCTGCCAGAAAGATGTCAGTGGTCGTCCTATAACCCGCAGACCATCGGGCTCTTACATTCGTGCGGAACCCTCCTCCCCACGGGAAACGCCCGATGACACTCGCATGGGGACCCAAGCCACGGTCAGCGAACCCGCGCCACAATGTGCAATAGTTCTCGCCACCGGTCAGCGCGTGGTCCGCTGCAATGATCGCATCGCGCGCCTGGAAGAACGAGGGCAGGCACGGCTGCATCTTCATACCCGTGATCGCGAGCTGCATGGCGAGCGAGTTGCCGTGCTTCGGGACGAGGGGCCTGCGCATGCCAGCGGACGTGTACTCGATTGGCCGGTAGAAGTCACCTTCTGGGATGGTGCCGTCCGCGAGGGGCGCAGGCGGGAAGAGGGACGGCGTGAAGCCGTGCTTCGCGATCAGCCGCTGCGCGACGACCCAGAGGATCTCAGCCCACACTTCGCCGATGGCGTGCGGCTCCCAGTACTGCAGCCCGTCAAGGGTCTTGTACGTCGACGGGTTGACGTCCATGTCCTGCGAGATAGGCACGAGCATTAGCACAAAGAAAGACTAGCGCATTTGTCGAGTGCTGACCAAGGAGTACGGGTACTTCCTGATCCCGCCCGGCCTGTTCGCCGCCCACGATCCCATAGGGTAGTCCGAGTACGTGCCGTTGCTGCGTATCAGCGAGGCGAAAAAGTCCCCCCAGCCCTCACCCATGCCGGATGACTCCCCTGCTGCGAGACACGCCGAGTTGGCGGGCCCTCCCGTGAGGCGGACGCTCAGTCCGTGGGAGATCTCGTGGATAACGATGCCCGCCTCGAACGTACCATCGCGGTACGGCATGGCGGTATCCCACAGGAACATCCGGCAGCGTGGAGTCTGGCCGTCTGCAGACGCAGTCAGTGTGAATGCGTGATTATGACTCCGAAGAATAACTGTACCGGGTGGTGCCATGAAATCGGCGTTGTTCATACCTGCACCGTTCTGTGCATCAAGAACGATCGCATCGTTCTCCGCGCCACCCCGACCGAAGTTATGTTGCTGGAAGTTGCCCGAGACTTCGTCAAAGCCGTACCTAGTAGGCGCAGTCGTGTGAGTGCCCAGGAGCTGTCATTGAACCAGGCCATGCCCACCGGTAGTAAAGATCATGTATCATGTTCGCCGTGTAGAATAGTTGTGTGGCGCTTGCATTGATGTACAGCTTGGCGGCGGCCACCGCATCATCCTTGTCTGTCGGGCGTGGTTTGTACGGATAGTCGAACGTGGCGTTCTCGCCTGCATCAGGGCGATAGTGGTCTCTATACGCGTCTTCTCCAGCCCAGTTCTCCTGTACGAATACATTGTTGCCCAACGTCGTCGTAGTATTCCGGAACTCGGCGTTGGATCCACTGCTCGCGGCGCCGTCCTTCGTGCTGAGGACGCCGTGCCAGCCAACGGGGCTCGCCAGCGAATCAAACTGTTCCTTCTCGAGCGTACGTGCGCCCCACTCGGGATCGTTGACTCCCCACGCAAACACTTTGTAAGCGGCGCCAGCGGTCGGCTTTTTGGGCACAGGGGCGGCCATCGGAGGCGCGTCGGAAACCCAGTCGGCGACAGAGACGATGCGGTAAGGCTGTTCCGTTGTGACTGTAGCTTCGTACCAATTGTCCTTCATGGGCACCTCGAACTAATACATGAAAATAACTATGTTAGGGCATGGTGCGCAGGGCGGGACAGTACCGAACTCACCTTCCACACTCGTTCTAATACGGTAGAATCCCCATCAGGTACCTGAATGATAGCCCTCTCGGCCTTGACTGATGAAACTGCGCCAGGGACGTTGTCGATCAGGTAGTGCGTAGGACCTTCCGAGAACGATGAAACCATGGGAACAGTCTTCATCTCACGCAACCAAGCAGGAAGGTCTTGGAAAGCCGCCATTCTCAAAGGCATTTCTCCATACGCCGCGAACATGAAGCGTAATAGAGCGGGAGTAGGACCATCTGCATCGGAGAATGACTGAGGAAGGAGGGTTTCGAACACGCCTGTCGAGATAATGCAGTTCCACTGCAAAAGTCGACTCCAGCGGTCGACTGCAACGGCAATCTCTGAAACGGAGGCGGAGAGTGATACTTGTTGATCAAGCGGAGTATCCACCTCCCACCTGTGACGCTCTTGCTGGTTCCAAAGGTCTTGACAGTACTGAGCGTGAACATCGACACCCTTCGCCATTGACCCATCTCCGCGATAGAACTGTCCCAGCGACGTCAGACATGTGTTGTCCCCTAATGGTGGTAACTCACCGTATCACCATAAGACAAGACTACGCCGTCCTTTATATTGAGGTTGATGTGCCCGTTGACAACAGGCAGATCGTCGATCGTCTGGCGCACGTAGACGTGAGAGACTCCAGTGATGGCGTCGGTATACGAGTCGTTGCGAATGTAGAAAGCCGCTCCAGCGACGGACACATCTGAGGTGAGAGAGGAAATAAACTCCCGCGCAACCGCAATGGGATCGCGCTTGTCGTTATCAAGGGCGGCCAGCGTAGGTATGGGTGCCGTATGAAAGAGGGTGTTTGGAATGTCCGGGCCAAACTCCATAGTCTTGCGCTTGGGAGCCGCCGCGCTTGTATGTTCATTGGCGAAAGCAGGTACAACAGCGAGAAAAACCGTGGTGAGACAGAGTAGCAGCCCCATCCTGGCTGAAAACATTGGGTGAGTTGAGTCGTACAAGCGTAACGTAGACACTGCGGTGATATGTCGCGGGAACAGGGTCTGCTGCTGCGGTAGATAAGTACACTCGTAGACGAATGAAAGCGAAAACTCTGAGCTCACAGAAGAGCGTTCCTTGAGAAGTCGCGTCAACACTACAGGTATACCTACAGCTCGCTCTCCTCAACGGGGAAGGTACCACAGAAGGAGCGCGCCGCCGAACGGCCGAAACGTTTCCTTGAGTAGTCTTCTAAGTCTTTGATTCTGCCTTCTGGCGACTTCCTAAGGAGATAAGACACGCTCCTTAAAGAATAGGAGGTGTCTAAGTAGGACAGAAGCCAAGTTTAAGATGAGCTGCTTGACGGTATCAACCAAGCCGTGGAGATAGCGCCCGTCAAGAAGCCGCCCGTATTCGGCATGGGCGCTCCGAAGCCATCACCATGCGCCGACAAAGATAGCGGCAGCGGCAAACCAACACGAATTACCCACCATCTCTCTAATTATCAGTGAGTAATATGTATGTGGGTGAAGCAATAATGGGGCCCGTTTCTTCGTTGTTAAAATGCGGCGAAACGGCTACGCCACATTAGGCGCTCGTTAGAATGATGACCTCAGTGAACATCGTGACGATGCACGTCGAGATCACCGGCAAGGCAAGTATGCAAAAGTTCAATGATACATATCTTGGGCGTTACATAGTACCGGCTACATGAAGGATCCCACGGGCATCCAATACCGCCAATTTTGGCAGTAGAAAACCACCGATGGCACTTGCATAACGTTCCGCGATGGGTCCCTTCATGACAAAATCCACACGCTCTAGTTGAGCACTATTTAACATGGCATCTTGCAGCACGGATAGCTCCGGATCGAGGTTGGTTGCATAGGACGACACGAAGCTCCGTGTGGTAGAGAACAGTCCTAGACTGTCCCATTGGACTTCTATCACGATGTGCGAAACCGAGTGAGATGTATCCAATATGAGCTTCGTAAAGCACCCCAGCATGTTCTGCATCTGGGCGTGGTTTCGACCTGCGAAGTAGAAGACGCTGAGCCGGAGGCGCGAGAGGGCTGAACACGTGGATGGGAGCTTGAGGACATCGCTGACTTGTAGCAAAATATCTGGGATGGTATTCAAGTCAGGGTGCAGCTCATTGAGCAGAACTGTGCTGTGATACACTCACCAAAATTGTGTCCGCCGGCATCAGTGAGGGAAGCCAGATCAAGTCTGAGATCTGTAAGGTTTCCCTCGGACGATACCAGGAAAGCGCCTAGAGCGTCCAGTTCCGCTGGAGACGTACAAGAGATGTCGAGGGTGTGGACACAGCGATCCCATTTGGTTACGATGTCCAATAAGAAAGGCGTATAACACGCGACCTCGAGCGTAAGACTTTCCACATGGTGGGGGATACAGCATTGGGGTGAGGTCGATGTAAAATCTATGATATCCTGATTGGTGTAAGGGAAGTCCTTCCATAGAGAATCGGCGATCCGAATGTCGAGGTCTCTGCACGAGGATATGACGCTAAGAACAAATATAATGTCCTCAACGGTGTACCAGAAAACATTCGAGGTCACGATCTGTAGACGAGCGAGGCCAATCGGCGAAAGAGGAGCCGAGGGATAGCCGCCGCTAAACCGCAAGTTCCAAAGCTCCAGCACGACGAGCGACGGCAGACAGGTGAGGACATAAAGAAATGTCTTCCGATCGAGTTGAGGTACCTCGGCCGGGCTGCTGTGACTCGGATCGGAAGGATCGGAAGTCTCGCTACGACCGCGGATAGTCAGGTGCTGGATGTAACCGGTGAATGACCATGTCCGTGGCATCGACGTCAGGCCGCTGTATAGCTCTTCGACATTGCGCGTGGGGTTAAGAATGGATATATGGACCGATTTAAAAACTGCATGGACTAGGGCATCCCGCCATTCGTGCGACACGAGCGAGCAGGCCCATAAAGAGGCCGTGTCGTCCGGGAAGTTTGCCACTACGGCGTGGATGAGTTCTGGCGGGAGTCTAATACTGGGCTTTATGCTGGGAACGTTGGGTGCACGTATCAAGCCATTGACGGCAGCAGAGCTGGTTAATCACGCTCATGCATGAGCTGTGCGACGCGAGGGACTAGCTATACTGAAGGCTTACCGGCGCTCGTCGTGTTCCCAACCCATGCACAACCATCGGCGATAAGACCCTGCTCTCATCCCCCCTCCTGAGACTAGCCGTCAGGTATAGCAAGCTGGCAGAGGCTGTGGAGGTGTTGTGGTCGACAGACAAGATGCGGATAACGACACATCATGATTCCAAGCGGTCGCGACGACAAGACTGATTGACGCCAAAGGGCGCATCACGCTGAGAAAGGGAAGGGCGGGCGTCCGAAGGCAGTTGTAGCGAGCATGAAAGACCGATGTCTGTGCGTACAGTATAGTCAATGTGTTGACAGCTAGATGATGCTACAAATATGTGTCGATATGCAGAGTGGTGGTTGAGCAGTTCGTGCGCCGTTTTCATGATGGACCTGGACCTAAGTTCTATGACTCCGTTCGCGAGGTGACCTCAGCGAAGAATATAGAATATAGAATGGTCGACGAAGGATCTGAGAACGTCCGGTGATCATTAAATAACTGGTAATCGTGCAGAGTCTGTAAGCCTTTCGCAACGATCGAGCACAAGCCGACCATGCCGGTCGTGCGAAGTAATAGTGGCTTGGAGAATGACAGCCCTGCAAGTACCGAGCCGTAGAAAATATCATCGGTGTTCTCCATGGCCTGTAGTTCCCATCGGTATCATGTTCTGCACAAATACAAGACGGGACATACCCAGGACTCTTTCTCGAGAAGGCCGGCAAGATAGCTGACGGCGAGACGAACATCCTGTGGAGGAGGTTTCGCACCCTCCAAGAATGTAGCCATAGACGAGCGAAGCACATCATCGACTGATGCTCGCAATCGTGCTGAAGACCATACATTCCGAGACATCATGAAGATTTTGTCCGACATACCTACATACGTCATGAGTCCTCCCTGTCATATGTTGTAAAACTAGGACAACTCACTAAGCTCGCGATTCCTCTCCTTTTCCTGTGTCATGTATCTGGCAAACATGGCGTCTGATACATGAGCTGTGAGGAAATTCCGGTGCTGCTGAATTCTCCAGGGACCATCTTCCTCGAAATAATAATCAGCGAGTGTCCACCAAGGTAGGCCAAGAAGAGCTGGTGCCTCTACACTGCCTGCTTCACTGGACTCCTCGTCCCGTTCTACGTGATCCAGCACTTTCCAGATTGTGTACATGTCCTTCCATACCATTCCACACCCAAGTGTGAGAACGCCCATTCTTCTCCTGAAGCTCGTCGGCCGACAGAAGTACTTGATCATGCCAACCCCAAGCAGAAACGGCATACTGGCAATAACGGTCGCCATCAGCCAAGGGGGCCCAACTGGATGTGGCGAAGGTGCGTCTGGCTTTGTAGAAAACGGCATGAGTAGGTGTCCGCATTCAACTTGTATTGACGGCTTACCTCAGGTAACAAGTCGTCTAGTTTGACGCGTTCAGTGTTTGCCCCATTATACGGCTCGTGCAGATCGTCCAAGGTCCCCACCATTTCGACGATCGTAGACGGTTAGCCGAGATGATTTGGAGCTGATCGTACTTCTCATGAAATGAGCGACTCGTGTATCGTGACACAACGACGATCATGGGCAGTGAACATACCGACGTCGACGTGTTGGGCTCTTAGTCTGAATGTCGTGGCCACCCTCAAGCTGCCAATGGACGTTAACGTTCAAGTTCAGACTAGGACCTGCGCGCTCAAATTTCAAGTAGCGGCGGACAAGCGGGCATCGAAACTTAGATATCGGAGCCTAGATCAGAATTTTCCGGTAGTTGGCTTTTGCGATATATGCAAGCTCGGAGCGGTGTACGTTCGTGACCAGCACGTCTCGTTACATCAGAAGAAGGAGGTGTGAATGTCTACTGACAACGAAACGGCCGAAGAGCTCGATCTTGCCTGCTCAAGCGAATTTGATACATCGGTACAACTCCGCATGTGCCCAGCACAGCGAAACTGATAGTCTCGTGCCCAGCCGTTCT
>ALYI01003742.1:0-17348 GCA_001969225.1 Ceriporiopsis andreanae CBS 279.92 | reverse complement strand
CCCAGTCGTTCTGGCGAACGCTTTGGTTTCGTACTCCGCTCTGATGGCCTTCTCGGCTTCGGCGAAACCAAGCGCTGAGCCAGAACGCTGGTTCACGAGTCTAAAAGCATCGCGTCGTCGTCGTGCGCGCATTGCGTTTTCTGAATTCCCCGCCAGTCTCGCACCCTCCAGACGATTGGCGCCCGTTCTCGGCGCGATCGGCACTAGCAGGATCGTGATATCTGCAGCAGGTGAGTTTCACGCGTGTATCAGGTCGCGGTGCGGTGGTGCTCATCGACTATAATAGCGTCCTCTTTAACCGCGACCCGTGTGCTGCATCGTCTTCTCTCACCATGTTTGCAGCCAGTACTCTGCCTAGAGCCGGCGTGCGAGCGAGCGCCGCAGTGAAACCCAGCGTGGCTTTCGCGCTTCGTGCCGCGGTCACAGGGCGGTCTGCGGCGCGTTCACAGGCCCGTTGGAACAGCAGCAGCAGCGGCAGCGGCAACGCAGGCTCGGGGTCTAAGACATCGCTCAGCAACTCGACGCCAATCGTCGTCGCGGCTGTGCTGAGCGGTGCTCTAGGATACTACCTCGCACAAACGCCGCGATCTGAGGCGAGCGCGACCTCGACCTCAGGTCACGTCGAGTTCAACACCCAGTACGGATCCCCACAAGATTTTGAGAACGCGATCAAAGAACTCAAGGCGGCGCTGCCTCTGGATGGCGCGGTATCCACTGATCTGGAAGATCTAAACAAACACGGAAAGTCATTTGGGCTTTCAAGTAAGTCAATAACGCGTCGTGGGACCGAAACATATTTTCTGACGCGCGTATCGTCAGCATCACCACCTAATGTTGTCGTTTATCCACTATCGACTGAAGATGTGGTCAAGATTGTCAACATTTCGCGCAAGTACCGGGTGCCGATCGTGCCGTACTCTGGAGCGACCAGCCTAGAGAACCACCTGCGAACTGTACGTCGCGTTTTTTACGCGTCATTAAGCTTTGTCTGATACCTTGTACCCTCTACAGCCCGAAGCCGGTGGAATTTGCGTCGACATGTCCAAGATGAACAAGATTTTGGAAATACACGGTGTGTAGTTTTGTTGAGTCTGTACGATTTATTGGATTGACCATGCTGCAGAGGCGGATGGAGACCTGGTGTGCCAATCAGGTGCTGGATGGGTGCAGATAAATGAGACACTGAAGAAGAAAGGTATGCTCGTCGACAAAACCGCAGTCTCGTCGCGTTAATTAGTTCCGCAGGTATCCCGCTCTTCTTCCCAGTAAGTAATCGAGCTGCTCTCTCGAACTCCTTCTCAATCAATCTGTAGCTTGATCCCGCCCCAGGCGCAACGATCGGCGGTATGATTGGCTGCGGCTGTTCCGGCAGTAAGTCGCGTTCTTTCACCTTCCTAGCACATCAGCTCACTATATCACAGCCAACGCCGTAAGATATGGCACAGCAAAGGGAGAGTGGTTCCTCAATGTAGTGAGTACCCTCTCCGGAAGTGGGTTTCCGCGTTCGACCGATACATTGTTCGTAGACGGTTGTGCTGCCTTCCGGAGAAGTCATCAAGACGCGTCGTCGTTCGCGCAAGTGCTCCGCCGGGTTCGATACGACCAAGATCTTCATCGGCGCGGAGGGCTCACTGGGTATCGTCACAGAAGCGACCATCCGGCTCGCGCCCGTGCTTCCAACGCGCGTCGCAGTGGTGCAGTTCCCCAACGTACGCAAAGCGACCGAAGCGGCGGTCGAGATTCTAAACCGGGGCGTTGGTCTCCGTAAGTGCATTCAATTCCACATAAGTATGCTTCCCGTCTGACTAGCATTTTTGCAGAATGCGTCGAGCTCTGCGACGCCACCTTCATGCGCGCGACGAACACGTACGGCAAGTCGCGCCGCAAGTACCCCGAGCGCGACAGCATCTACTTCAAGCTGCAGGGCCCGTCGTCCGCGAGCCTCGACGAGACCGCGCGGGTGGTTAAGGCCGTGTCCGAGAAGCATGGCGCGACGGGTTTCGAGTACGCAAAGACCGAGCAGGAGGCAGACGAGCTGTGGCTCGACAGGAAGAACGGCTTCTATTCCGCACTTGCGCTGGTGCCGGGCGCGAAGCCTATCGGTACGGACGTTTGGTAAGAGTCCGGCGATCATCTTTTCTGGCTGTATGAGCTGTGTTCTGATTTGGTCGTGCAGCGTACCTGTCTCCCGCCTACCGGACCTCGTCTACGAGACGAAGAAGGATGTAGAAGACTCCGGTTTAACGGCCCCACTGATTGGGCATGTCGGTGACGGTAAGTGTCTAAGAAAAGTATGTCGCCTGCCTCATTGAGCATCGTGTTGCAGGCAATTTCCACGCCATGTTGCTTTTCCGCAACGCGGAGGAGTATGAGAAGGCGCGAGCTATCGTCGACCGCATGGTTCACCGAGCCATTGCGCTCGACGGGACCTGTGAGTGCTAGTTGGAGTCAAACGTCCTGTCCATTCCCTGACAGAATGGTGCAGGTACCGGCGAACACGGTGTGGGCATAGGGAAGCGCAAATACCTATATGAAGAGCTCGGTGAAAGTACTGTCGAATTTATGAAGACGCTCAAACACACCATTGACCCTCTCAACCTCTTCAACCCCGGGAAGGTACGGTATTCTGTCACCAGTGAAGAGCTTCATGACTAATTCATCTGTCCTCAGCTGTACCCAGAATACCCAGAGGAACTGCTGAAGAAACACTGAAACTAGCCTGGCAGTGACCGCTAGCAATGGTCAGAAACGACTACGGTATATTACCATGTAATCTAGTGTAATACTTATGAAGGAGCATCTGACGACACCAGCCGGAGGACAGCGACGGACTCGACGTGCGCGGTCTGCGGGAACAGGTCAAACCCTCTGAGCGTCTCCACCACGTACTTCTTGCCCTTTATCTCAGCCTCGCTCTTGCGCAGGATCATCCCGACGTCGCGCGCCTGAGTGTGCACGTTGCAGCTGACGTACACGACCGTCTGGCACCCGAAGCGGATGAGCTGGTCGACGAACTTCTCGTCCGAGCCCTTCCGCGGCGGGTCGATGATGAGCACCGTCCTCTCGCGCGGGAAGTCCTGCACCTTCGCGAAGATGTTCGTCGCGTCGCCGGCCATGAACTCGCAGTTGGATGCGTTGTTCAGCGCCGCGTTGCGCTTCGCCCAGGCGATCGAGTCCTGCGAGAGCTCGATGCCGCTCACTTTGTCGAAGGCGGACGCGAGTGTGAGCGCGAACAGCCCGCTGCCGCAGTACGCGTCGACGAGATGCGTCGGACGCGGGTCGGGTGGTGTGTCGACTGGGAAGATCGCTTCCCGTACGTATGATGTCAGGGGCACCAGGACCACGTTGTTGTTCTGGAAGAAAGAGCCCGCGTTATATTCGAACATGGTGTCCCCCACGCGTTCGCGCACTATGGCTTTGTGATCTGTGACACATATTTTCTCCTCAGAGGCAAAGGTATCATTGTCCGCTGGTGGGGGCGCAAGCGACTCTCGCAAAAGAAGAGAGACTCCCTTTTTGTAGGTGTGTAGTTTGCTAGAGCATGCTGTTAGTGTGAGTATCGACGCAGAGAAACGGACAGACGAACCCGATGATGTCTTTTCGGATTGGCATGTATGCTTCATTTAGTATTGGCGTCGCTAACGGACATTCCTACGCGTCCAGTCAGTATACGAAGACGGAGGACGACATACGTAGATGTTTATACCTCTATGTCCATGGGTGCGCGTGTGCCAACCTTGTTGAATCCTATGTTAAACCACTCGGGCCGCACGCCGTTTGTTGGTACTACAGGTCCCATTTTCTTGGAAGGTACCTCAAAATGTGGCGTAATTTTAGTCCTATAACCGTACTGCAACGTCGATCCTATTGTAGGGAGGATGGCAGGTACGGATGTCGGAGGTAGATCTGCACAGAATTAATATTCCTGGCGCGCTCGAACGCGTCAAGCGGCGTACCGGAGTACTCGCTGTACGCTCTGACTATGACGTCGCGTTTTAACTTGAGCTGCGTCTCGTAGAATAGCATCTACAGGAATCGGCGCGCGTTAAACAAAAGGAGTACGCTACATCACAACTGGTCACTAACCTGATATTGACATCCTCCGCACGACCCAAAGTACTTGCATTGCACGCGACTATCATCGCGGTACTCCGGATTAGGTATCACGACCTCCACCATATCTGCGTATGAGCACATATGAGAATGTCGGTAGATCTTGGCTTTTATTGTTTCCCCAGGAAGTCCAAATGGCGTCACTACGACCCATGGCGGATGTGGCGCTGGTGCAATGGATAAGGAGTCACCTACAGCGAGGGGGTCAGTGACGGAAGACTCGTGCCCTCGTGGAATGTGCTGACCATGTGCGGATAGACAGGATACCACCAGTTCAACTTGCTCCTGCTTCTCGAACGGCGCGTTCCAGTCACTGTGCTCTGCCATCGCCTTGTCCACCGCTTCACGTCCCAAGAGCGAGATGACTTCTCGCCAGACAATATCTTCCTTAGAGTACGGCTCTGGAAGTTTGTGTCGGATCTTCTGCTTTTTAGGTGGTTTCGGCATGTTGAGCTTTTCCGTGATGACCGAGCTAAGAGCACCAAGCATGCTCATTTCCGAATCATTCTTTGACCCCGACGCCGCGCCTGACGGCTGCAGCTCCGGATGTGAGCCATTGACGGGCGGTGTGCGGACTGGGGAGTGCAGACGAGATTTCTTGTCGACGTGTTTAACTTCCGAGTCTGACATTGGTGTCTTTAGATAACCAAGTCCAAGGAAGGCTTTGGCGGTGTAGATAGAGCGAGCGTGCCCAGTAGGTGCAGAAGGTGTCCAGAGTCGATGCCTAAGACGTTGAATACACCTTTGCATGTAACACGCTGGCTAGGTTGGGGGAAGTGCACCAACAGGTCCTGACCTGTCCTGACAGTCGTCGAGGTCGTTAGCAAACTTCCGGAGCGCTGTCATAAACCGCAAATTATTGGGCGTCTCGCACACCGACAACCTTGCTCACGACCGCCACTCCTCTGTCAACCTCTGTCGCAAGCAGGACGGTCGCCTCGCTAAATAACTCAGCAAGAGTGTGACATTGTGCGGGGCTTGCTTTTTACTCGTCCAAGCGTCTCGTGTCTTTGGCCTTGCCAGGGCCAAACAATCGCCAAATGCAGATGAACAATAATCGAGAATTCTGGAAGGCAACGGGTGCGTGCAATTCGTGCTTCCTCGTGTTCCACACCCTACCTCACGCGTCGCCAACTACAGAAGTCCTCCGTTGTCTATACTACCGTCATGGACGACGCCGATATTGTGCAGTCGATGAGGCCGGGCATATATAGAGACGCGCCGATCAAAGGCTTCTTCGACGAATTCCTTCCAGGGCATAAAACGCCTACAACAACTGTCAAATTCGCTTCAATGTTTGGAAAGAACGTGCGGGGTCATCAGACGAAGAAATTGGATGTCAGGGATATGCAGAGAAAGCTGGCAAGTCTCAATTCAGACTTACATTAAATTCACGTACTCAACGTATTTATCGCAGTTGACTATGATAACCAACCATTCCCTGTGCCCCAACTTCAAGCTCATGACTACGGATACGCACACGCCAGGCACGCCTAGGCTTGTGGCACATCCGTTACGGACGCGGATACGGACGTGTGCCGAGGCATGGGCAACTCTGGAGTTCACCATCAGCATCTCCGAGAGGGATATTCTCGACGACACCCAGCAGATGGACGACGAGACGCGATATGTCAACGCGCAACTCTGCCGCCAGCATCGCGCGTTCCTACTTTCTTTGTCTATCACCGGAAGAGATGTCCGTTTCCTTCGGTGGGACCGGTCGGGGGTTGTTGTAACGAAAAAGGTCGACTACACAAAGAATCCTCGCTGGCTACAGGCTTTTCTTTGTCAGTACAGTCACCTCCTGCATGACCCTGACTCCCGTGGCTTCGACTCGAATGCCACCGTCGCCTCTGCAGCGGAATCCCATCTGTACACCGAGGCCATTCGCACATATCTGGGCATTGTCAAAGCTGGTCGGCTACCTCTCATATCTCGAGCTCAGGACAGCCTTGACAGAACGTACCCAGCATACAAGATCCGCATCGGCGATGAAAGCGACGCCGAAGTCATTGTCCGCCGTCCATTCTACGCGAAACAAGACATGCTCACCGGGAACACACGGGGATATCTCGCATACCATCTACAGGAGCGGCGTCTCGTCTTCGTGAAAGACTTTTGGGATCGCGATCTCCCCCACCTGATCTGCGAGGTGGAGATATATCAATATCTTTACTCGCTGAATGTGCCACACTTGCCAAAGAGTCTTCACGTTGGTCCCGTATTCACTGCCTCCGGCGACCGTCAGCGTACCCAGTCATATAAGTGCCCAACGAAGCACGCCGTGCGGGAGCACGCTCGCATTGTACAAGAACTATATTTCTCGATCGACACGGTGAAGTCATCCAAAGTTCTCGTGCAGGTGCTTCGAGACGGCATTGAAGGTGCGACACAAATTCTGCACCTGTGTATCTACTTGGCCACTCACTGCATTCTCTTTCCGGCTCCATAGCCATTCACGAAGCACACTGTCAGGGCAATCTCCTGCATAGCGACATCAGTGCCGGCAATCTCATGGTCACTGCGGATGGACGTGGCGTTCTCACCGATTGGAATTGTGGCTTCTTCGCCGGGATGAAAAGTGCTCGTCGCGCAGTGCGTCTTCTTTCTCTCCTGTATTGGTATGGTGCAGCTTCTAATCGAGATTTTGGTTAGGGCACCTGGTCAACTTTGTCCTGCGATAAAGCCAGCGACGTGAACAAGGAGTACAAGCACTGCATCAAGGATGACCTCGAATCCTGCTTCTGGCTCCTTATAATGCAGACAATGCGGTGGTTCATGCGTCACTATCCAGGTTGGGATTGGGCTTCTTTCGAGGAGAGGGGAGTAGGCGCCGACGGCGAAGAGAAAGGCGGACAGACCAAGCTTCGGTTCTTATTGGAAGCAGCGTCTGATGACGAAGATCCGCACGAGCTGGGCGTACTTATCGACACTGTGCCACTTCGCGACCTCATTCTTCAAGTGCACGCGCTGTTCGGCCGGTACTACAACGTACGGCGTCGCCAGAAGGCAGACTACGCTTCTGTATCTGAGGCGACGCGGCTGGCGGACCAGGAACATATCAAGGCCCTGAACTCGGGCGATGCAATGCTGCGGCTGTTTGACGAAGCGCTAGCGAAGCCTGGTTGGTTGGACAACGACAAATTGCCTGACCAGTTTGCTTACGGACGCTCGGGATGGTGCTCCGAGGCACGACCAGCACTCACTGTATCTTTCCCCGTGCGTGATTGGGAAAAGACCGACAACATCGTAAATCGTATGCAAGTCCCTCACCCTTCAACTATATCCAAATACCTCCCTCTTCCTCACGGCGATGCATTGGCCACACATGGCCCAGCGGAGGACCGGGACATCGCAACCAGTCCGCCACGCCATATCGTGCCGAGGATGATTCTTGGGCAAGAGCTCGAGGGTACAGAGCCGTTGGACTACCGACCACCCCCCGCCTACGTTGGAAAGACACCCCCGGGCCTGCGAAACAAGAGGCGACGAAACGACCAAGGTGAGAATGGGGAAGGGAATCACAGAGCGAAGAGACATAGACGTTAGCTACAACGATTGTTTCGCCCGTGAGTTGTTTCACATCCATGAGTAGAAGTATCTTGTCACCTTTCTCTGGATCCAAAGCAATATTCGCAAATTGGCCACTTGAAATGGCCTTAAACACCGTCCGGTTGTAGATCTAAGGTCTGAGATCTGAGGTCAGAATGAAGACGAGCTAATTTTCGTTTCGGTAGAACGCGGCACCGCCTTCTGTGTCCCTCTGGTCGCGTCCGGTCTGCAAATTTTCTATGATGTGTTAGTGCAGGTCAGTGCCACCAAAGTGCAATGCGCCGTTTTGGGAACAATTTGCAACACGCATCTGCCTCGAGACTTTGTTCCGTCACAACATAGACAAGGAAGCAAAGTCCGCCGTTCACTCCGTACATATATAAACATCCCGTGCCACTGAATCCTTCGCTACGGACATCTATCTCTCACTCCATCATCTCCATCCCGCTAGCCTCACAAGTCATGCAGACCGATTTGACAGACCAACAACTTGAAGAAGAGTACGATGCTATGGTCCCCAACTTCGTCGGGCCAATGCCTGTAGCTCGGTTTCTAGAGGAGCTGATGGGCGTGGACGAACTCGGCAACCCAGGTCGTCTTGACTTCTCCAAGATTGCTAACGCGACATGCCCTGAGGCTGCAAGTATTGGACTGGTGCGCCAATATACCTCCACCGATCATCGCCTTGTTGACGTACATTGTAGATGCAATCCGGTGGCCACCTCTGTCCGAACTTCAAATTCGTGTACGTCTCGGACAGACTCCTCAACACGCCCGAATCGGACGTGTCTACTGGTCGTCGTCCGTCGGTGGCATGTTACAAGAAGCATACGCCGCGCATCACCGACACTGCAGACGACTGGCACGCCTTAGAGATGTTCGTTGTTGTGGGCGACGAGGACGAAGACCCTTGGCAAGTCAACCCCAATAGCCTCTGTGCCCGCACGACCGGATACTGGATAGCCCAAACACGCATCGCGAGGTACGCAAGAGTCCAATTTTCGCGCCAATTTCGCACGGCCGCCTTCTCGCTCGCGTTCTACGGCAAGACCGCGCGGTTCTTCCGCTGGGATCGCGCTGGGGCTATCATCTCGCAGGCTTTCGACTACCTCGAGGAACCCGAACTCCTTGCTGGGTTTCTGCAGCGTTTCAACCGTCTTTCCCCAGATGAACGCGGCTGGGACACGACCGCGCAGCCTGCATCCAAGGTGGAGAATTCTCTGTTTGTCGGTGCCATTAACGACTACCTGAGGCGCGTGAAGGAGCGAGAGGTGCCGATGATACAAAACCTCGGGGCCACCATCGTCGTGCGCTCGCCTACCTGGAAACTCCGTGTGGACAGAGGCCACTGTGGCCAGGCCTGTGAGCTTCTCGTTCGCGCACCCTTCACGATGCTCTCTGGGCTGCCTGGGCGCGCAACACAAGGACGCATTGCCTACCACCTCGGAGAACGCCGGCTCGTTTTCATGAAGGACTACTGGACGGCCCCGAACTCGAGCCGGCTCGACGAAGTAGGCACGTATCACAGCTTCTCAAACTTGAACATCCCTCATCTGCCACGCGTTTTGTACGCTGGCCACGTCAGGGCCACAGACGGTTTGACCCAGGTTACATGCACGCAGTCTCATGCTTGCACAACGTATGATTGGGTACAAAAGTCGCTACGAGTGAGAGAGCGCATTCATGTGCGAATTATCCAGGACATTGTTCATCCACTGGGATGTGTTGGGAGCTCCAAACAACTGGTGCAGGTCATACGTGACGTGTTGATCGGTATGTGACTGTCACAGTCGAACGTTGTAACTCGCTGACTGTCAATTTTGTAGCCATGCAACATGTGGCAAATGGACTTCGGCTAGTGCACGGTGATATTAGCGATTTCAATGTCATGCTGACTGCTGAAGGAGAGGGCATTCTGAACGACTGGGATCATGCTAAAGATATTTATGGCCCGATGTCTGCACCGACTGTGAGTTTCCCAAGTGCGAGCATTCTCGGGTAGCCAGGCTGACCATTTGTTTCGCCTCAGGGCACGCAACGATTCATGTCTGTCAGCGTGCAGGATGAGGCTTTTCGGGAGCACACTCTCCAAGATGACATGGAATCGTGTCTGTGGCTTCTACTTGGGCAGTCTGCCACTCTGCTCGAATGTGACCAACCCTCAACCGGCTGGTCGATCGCGGACATCCTCGACAGCGGATCCGGTGTTTCAAAGGTGATCTTCCTCACCACCCCGTCGGCGCGAGCGCCCCAGTTTGAGTCGGCACCACTGAACGACCTCATCGAGGGGTTAAGAATGCTCTTCGGCAGCTGGTATACGGCTGTCACGGTCGACTCAGCAGGGCACTGTCGAGCCACCCCGCCAGATTTCATGCAGACTACCAGTGAGGCAGTGGCTCTATTCGATCTGGCCCTCGCTCGTATGGACTGGCCGACAATGGATGCGCAACACGACAGAGATGGCGCGATGACGTACGGGGGGGCTTGCAATTACGATCTTGGGCTTGATTACGAGACGTTCATACTCGTCCACGCACCATCGTACTCCGTCATCGCGCCCGCTCACAGTGCCCCTCCGGCTAGCCAGGACCATCCAGCGCCAGGCACCAGTGAAACGAACTACCAGATCAGAGGCGTGCAAGATACGCCCAGTCGCCGGAAACGCGTGAGACATTCATCCAGCTCGGACGAAGAGCCTCTTCAGCAGGTCGTGTCGCGGAAGAGAACGAGAAAAGAACTCTATGTTGCTGCCCTGTTGGCGGCATCCTCCCGGGTGTAGCTGAAGTTTGTAGATGTTGTTGTTTTCACCACCCGTGCTAATGCTAAAACAAATTCATCTGGCTAATAAGCAATGATGCCCGCTGGCGGCTGCACGTACAATCATGACCGTGATGCATCTGCCTCGTGGTTGGATTAACCGCAACGATGTCGGTGAGACCCACCTAGCGCTCGCCGGTGGTGGGCGCCTAGAGTATTAGGAGCAATTATCGGCGTGCTTTCACGACAAAATCTCGCTTTGTGCATCGTCGTAATACGGTAGAAGTGGCTGTATTCTTCCCATGTAGTCTTTTGGAGGTCGAGGATATATATCAGGCCTCTTCACCCGAAACAAATACTTGGGTAGATCCCAAGCACGTGGCTCCTCGTGGCTGAATTTAGCGCATCGGCCGCCCAGCCGTTCGCTTGCGGCGAACGAATAAAGAGGAGAGAGCTCGAACCTGATCTCTCCGCTTTAGCCTCTTCCCTCCACCTGTTTCGCCTTTCATCTCTGCTTTCATGAGGCTTGTCACTCTTCTACCGCTCATAACTCGTGTCTGCGCACATCCGCTGTTCAATGTCTACAAAAAGCGGCCAGCACCCGGCCTGCCGCCAGATTCGGATGAGTTTTACTGGAAGATCATCCTGAGCGTAGGACTTGTTTTGGCCGGAGGTGTCTTTGCAGGGTGAGTCTGTACATGGTGCTTCATTGTCACGTATCTAATATATTTGTCGCGCAGATTGACTCTCGGACTCATGGGCTTGGATGAACTCCATCTGCGCGTCTTGTCGACATCTTCCGATGAACCGAGGGAGAGAGCGAACGCGGCCAAGGGTGCGTCAGGAGCTATTCTAGTCGTGTTAGATACTGACTAGACTCTAGTTCTGAAGCTCCTAAACAAGGGTCGCCACTGGGTGCTCGTCGTGAGTGGGAATATCATATGTCTATCCTCTCTTCCGCGGTAATAACCCCAGCCAAGGTCCTGCTGCTAGGCAATGTGGTACGATACACTACGGACGGTCTCTACCCCTTGACGTTCATGCTAATGCTATGAATCCTCAAGATTGTGAACGAGAGTTTACCGATCTTTCTCGACGACGCTGTGCGCAATCTCCCCATCTCACGCTTGTGCTTGGCTGAGTGCATGCTTTGACTAGTTGGGCGGCGGTGTTGCTGCCATCGTGCTTTCGACCACCATGATTGGTAGGGTACTCTCGGAACCGTAGACCGTTCCCACCGCTCACATTCAACTCACAGTAATCTTTGGGTATGCATTGCGCTATTCCCTTTCTGAGCTAGACTTTGATCCAGCCTGTCCCTCCGTAACAGCGAGTAAGCGCCACATCTGCTTCTTCTTTGAATGCTCGTGTGACCAGGTTTCGCGTTTCAGGATTATCCCCCAGGCCGTCAGCGTACGCTACGGACTCAGCATCGGTGCTACCTGCGCACCAGTGGTACTAGGCATGATGTACATTTTTGGTACGCTGTATTCCTTCTCTGTAACGACGTCGAATTCACACTTCCAATCTAGCGCCAGTCGCTTGGCCAATCGCAAAATTGCTTGACTACGTCCTAGGGAAGGGCGAAAGTCACACGTACAAGAAGGCCGAATTGAAGTGAGTTTACGGCGATACTGTAAATAATGATGCTGATACATCCGTACCAGGTCTTTTCTGCAGTTCCACCGTCAAGGCGAGGAGCCGCTCCGGGATGATGAAATTCTTATTCTCAGCGGCGTTCTCGAGCTTGCAAAGAAGAACGTGTCTGGCCTCATGACGCCCATGAAGGTGAGTCCTTTGGCACGTTCGCCGCTGCTTCCATATTGAGGTTCGGGTTAGGACGTCGTGACCATCTCTTCAGATACAATCCTTGACCATGACTCGGTGAACAGCTTGTATGTTTCGCTGTACTCCTCTTTTCCGTGATAACTATACTGACTAGGTCGGCGGTTTTAGACTGAGGAGCGGCTATTCGCGTATTCCTGTTCACGAAGCGGGACGGCCTTTATCATTCGTTGGGCTGCTGCTCGTGAAGAAGGTACGTGCACCGTCGTCGTCGCGTATAGCCCTAAATGTGCCGGTCACTGAGCCAATTGCGCGTGTAGCTCTCGGTCTACGATCCGTCACAAGCATTGCCCGTGTCCAAATTCCCGCTCTCCATTCTTCCCGAGGCGGACCCTACTATCAACTGCTTCCAGGCGCTTGACTATTTGTCAGTACAATGGCCGTACCGTCCTCTTACGGTTTACTGATATTGTACTCACGACTAGCCAAACCGGACGTGCGCATCTTTTGCTCCTCAGCAACACGCCCGGAAAAGAAGGCGGCGCGATCGGTGTCATCACGCTCGAAGGTATGCGCTATTAACGCTACACAGTGGACGTCATAGCCTCATATGTGCCTGATAGATATCATCGAGGAGATCATTTCAGAAGAGATCGTGGACGAGACCGATCGGTATGAGGACAATCAGAGCAAGAAGCGCGCTCGCCGCCTGAAGAACGCGTCTGTCATGCGGGGGTGAGTAATCTGCAATTTATTCTCACATCCTTTTTTTTCTGGCAACGAAGCTCATCCTGTCTATCCATAGCATCGTCGAGTATCGCTCACATTTGACCGAGACCACCGACGGCGACCGCACGCCCGTCCTTCGCAGCGCCACCGCTACACACGTGCCGACCATCACAGAAATCGAGGATGGCATCCACAACGGCGTCGGTGTCACCGGTTTCGTGTCGAGTCCTCGTGAGAGCGACGTGTTGCGCGTACCCGCCAATGGCTTGAAAAAGACGAACGGCTACGGCGCCGCCGACAGCAACGCGAGGGGCACATCATCACACCAGTGAAAACAGGCCCCTCTGAAGTGCGTGTAAGACTTGTTGTTTTTCCTTGTTTAGTGTGCACGGTTCAAGATACCACGACCATAACGAAATGCCACACATGGATTCGGACGGATTCTTTTTACATGTTAGACTGTACATTACCTCACGGCTACGATACTATTGCGTTTCCCCTCTCGTGCAGTGTCCGACTCGGCTTTCGTTTTGCGTGTGCCACGGTGATGAGACACTTAATGACCTTGTTCCACGGGTATTCTATACGTTCATAAGCAGGAATGGCATTGCATGTCATATGTGAGAGCTACTTAGAAAGCAGGACAAAACACTAGCTTGGCATAGTGTCGGCCACTACCCTCACCTCCAACTTTAGACTGATGCAGCACCAGTGCCGTGCCACGATTACACGATTGTATAGGGAACGTTGGCTGCTTCGGAGGCCACACCTCAGGCCTCATGGGCAGTGTGTCCGACATGGTCATGCACACACTGATAGTGACAAATGAGCTGATGCGGGCGCGAAGTAGCCAAATACACCCGGCCAGGTCGCGCTGTAGCAAGCTCGACCGCGCTTGAGGTCGAACTTACCAACGCGCTTCAACAACGGGAGCTTGTAAGAACCCACAAGGGGCACCAGTCATTGTAGCAAAGACAATGACCCCGTGCTTGTTGGAAGCACGGGATGTGGACCATAATAATGATGTGCTTGATGAAGTGGGCGTGCAAGTTGGATTGCAGTCGCCACTGTAAGATGAATACACGTGTTACAATGTGCCAGGATAAGTTAGAAAGCCGACCTTCCTCTGTTCCTTTGTTCCCAGCTCCCTAGTCCCCGACCTAATATGGCAGGCCCAGATGCAGGGCGGCGCTCCGTCCGCCCCGCCCTTCCCCTCTATCGGCTCAGAGTTTGCTCTGCACCTTGCCTGCAAGTCACCAGCGCGTGATGTCCGCCTCCGCCTCGCCGAACAGGCTCGTCTTCTTGATGTCAAAGCCCTCCTCGGGCGTGTCGGGCCCGCTGTCCGCCGCGGCGTAGTACTCAGGGAACTCGCGCCGCAGGAAGGCGAGGATGTGACCGTTGATGAGCTCGAACTCGAGGAGGAAGCCGTCGTGGCCCTCGGGCGACGGGATGATCACGAGCTGCGCGTCGGGTATATGCTCTGCGATCTCGCGCTGCTCGGACGTCGTAAATAGCCCGTCCGTCGCGATGCCGATGACCAGCGCGCGCGGTGGAAGCGTCGATAGCACGCGTGCGAGCGCCGTGTCCTCGTCCTCGTCTGGGAGCTGTCGATCCCGCGCGAGATCGTGCGTGTCCATCTTGCGCGTAATGTGGATGTAGCAGTTCGCGTCGAATCGCGCAATGAACTTGTCTCCCTGGTATCGCAAGTACGACTGTGCCGAGAAGATAGACCGCCTCGATGTTGTCGAGACAGGTGATAGTCCCGGCGACGGTGATGATGGTGAGCTGTTCGGACTCGAGGACGAGGCGTCCGAGGGCGTGCGGTTTCGTGGCTTCGCTTTCTTCAGGCCGTCGTTGTGAATCAAGAAGGCATCGTCGTCGCCGTTGGGCTGCAATGGGGATAGTGGGGGTGTTATGATGTCGTTATTGACCGGGAGCTTTTGTGGCTTGCGTCCGAAGCGGCTTTCGAAGGAGTCTCGTGAACGGTACGTGAGTAAGGCTGCCATACGCGCCGCTGCGAGGCCGGACGCTGGCTGAGAGGAATAGTAGCCGTCTTCGTAAGATGGGTCGCTGTAAATACTCTGCCGTTGTGCTTCGCCCCAGCTGATACACCATGCGGAGTGCCGTGGGGAGGTGGCGATAGGGATGATCTGCCGTACGTAGCCTGGTGGTGTACACAGAGGCCACTCCAGGATCTCCATTCCTCCCATGGAGCCTCCGATAGCAACAGCCACGGACGCGACGTTCAGATGATCAAGCACGAGCTTGTGTATCCTATGCAGAAGGTGAGGTGTACGCCATGCGACTGTGAGCGGAGCGACATACCGAACATCGTCCCTGATCGTCGTGAGTGGGAAATCAGGGCCATAGGGCTTCCCTGTCTCGGGGTTGATAGTGACAGGGGACGCGGACCCGTATGGCGAGCCCATGACATTCGCACAGAAGATGAAGAAGCGATGCGGGTCGAACGCCTTTCCCCTGCCCATCAACGGTCCCCACCTTCACCAAACTGTGAGCAGCGTTCTCGACGATTGAAAGGAAACTAGCGCACCAATCCTCGACGTCTGCGCTCCCCGTGAACGCATGACATATGATCATGACATTGTCGCGTCGCTCATTGAGCTTCCCCCAGGTCTTGTACGCTACTGGCGCGTTCTGGAGCACCCTGCCCGACTCGAGGGTAAAGGAGGGCACCGTGTATATGCTCTGGTCGATGAGTGCGGCGAAGGAGGACATGGTAGCAATTTGTGCGATAGGAAGTACGCCCTGGGACCGTTTTATGGTCGACCCTGGTCAATTATTAGCAGCTATTTTCGTACTGGTATCGGTAGAAGTCTGGAAAGCACTGTTTCAAGCGTTTATGGACTCATGGGCGGGTATAGGTTGAGAGAAAAGGAAGATACTGGCGGGAACCAAGCAGGGACATCGTCGTAGGCGGTTTCGTTCGAATTGCGACATGTAACGCCAACCGTTTTGCCGCGCGCCGCGATGACTGCCTCGCCGTCCACCGCCTGGAGGGCGCTGTGCACGCTCGTCCTCGCGCTCTCTGTCCCGACAATCCTCTTCCATAAGTATGCTACTCGGCGACGTCGGCCAGCTGTCGTGCACGAGATCGGTGAGAGAGTGCTCATTTTGGGTGGATCGAGGTATGTTCTCCACAGCGCGGCCGCTCGTCAGGTCTCTCATTTTCGTTTCATCCAGCGGCATTGGACGTGCCATCGCGTTGCAATATGTCAAGCGCGGGGCAAGGGTGTTCGTAGTGGGCCTCAGACAAGAGGAAGTAGACAAGGTCTCCCAGGAGTGCGCCAGCCTCCGGCCTGGCGAGGGCAACGTGCTCTCGAAAGCCGCCAACTTTACTAATGTCGAAGACATGGTCGCAATCAGGGACACACTGAAGAAGTGTAAGTTTTCTGTGCACTAGTCAGCTCGTTCGTTTTGATTCTCACAACATAACAATAGCATGGAACGGTGTGGACACGGTCGCCGTGTGCGCCGGTGTCTCCTCGCTTCGACCCTTGTTGGAGGTTGCCGGTGTGATGCGCGACGGCAGCAGTGAGCCCGAAGCAACGCCCCAGGGCATTCAACGGGCAATAGAGGTCTCAAATGCCGCCATGAGGACCAACTTCACCGGACCGCTAGTGTCAGCGGTGACATTCGTACGCGTCCTGTTCACTATCTATAGCCCCGCATTGACTAATTCTCTACAGCTACCATTACTGGAGGCGAGCTCCACGTCCCCCGCGATGTTCCTTATCGCCAGCCTCGCAGGTGTAATACCTGCGCCGACGCGTACGCTCTACTGCTCGACCAAGGCCGCCGCCCTCATGCTGTACCAATCTCTCGCTATCGAGCACCCAAAAGTCGCGTTCAGCTGCGCCCTGCCCGCGACAGTGGAGGGCAACTTTCGCGCATCCGCCGTGGACGGCACAGACGGGCAAGATATCGCGCCAAAACGCGCTCTGAAGCGCGAGGACGTGGCCAGAAGATGCATCCGCGCGATCGACGGCGGCGAGAAGACGTTCTTCATCCCGCCACTGTACGGACGGCTGGGACATCTCGTGTACTGGCTCTGCCCAGCAATCACTGAGTATTTCGCGGCCAAGAAGTATGGTTTCACGAAATAAATGTATTGTAATGAACAATAATATTGCATATCTGGCGCACCTTGCTATGAAGTTCAGCTCTCTCGTGCCACATCTACCCACATATCCAACCCCATGCACAGTATCTCGATGCTCACGAACATTAATACTTCAGGTTCTTCATATGTAGTCGTCACACAGGAATGTTGGGGATAAAGCAATATATTTTGATCACTGTTCTACTGAACCCTCCGCGCTCAGCCAAGTCGGCTTCACTGCGTCGAAAAGGACTACTGGGGAAGGGGTTTCCAAAAATTGCTGAAAGCCTAA
>ALYI01003741.1:0-16866 GCA_001969225.1 Ceriporiopsis andreanae CBS 279.92 | reverse complement strand
TAACGCGTAAATAAAGGAGATATGTGTGGATAAGTGAGAAATGGATAACTCCTAAAAGCGAAAAATAATAGTCCATAGGGTCGCTTCCACGACAGGGGCAAGGCGAATACCATGTCACGTAATGCCAGGTCAAGCAATGATGGCAGCATGCCAACAACTTCACAGAATGCCGCAATTTCGAGACGTCCTGGTCTATCGAAGGGCGAGCTGAGCGCTAGCATCTGGACACAGGCGGCGATGGCGGGAGACGTCTGCAAAAGATTCTGGAGTGCGGCAAACGTCTTAACGCGCCCGACAGACCAGCGATCCGTGTCCAGTTCGACTCTGGTGGGTCTGGTGGGTCTGGTCATATCGACAAAGGTAACCTCGAGGTCGCGGAAAAGAGGTCGCCGTGCCGCACTTCTCCATGTGCGACAAACGAGGGCCGCACTAGCAAGATCCTGTTTTCGACGCCACGTGTCCTCTAAACTATAGCCCTTAGCTGGGCTTTCCAGATTGTCAACTATGAGTTCGACAAGTTCGGGGATGTCTACGGCGCGTGCCGTCATGTCGTCGGTATGCCCTGAAAGGGATTAGAATTAGTATCCTGGGGAGCAATGTCTGATTTGTCTCTGCTCGGATGCGAATCGAGTTCACTTACCACAGAGTGATTTCGCAAGAATAACAGAAATGCTTCAGGAAGAACAACGAGAAGAGACGTGGACGGCAGGCCACGGTTCGCCTATAGGAGCGTCTATCAGGCTCCTTCCCAAATCCCCAACCCCCATTAGCGAGCGGGGGTTGTCCCGAAGTAGGCTGTAACGGCATGGTGCTAGTTGGTCTCGTACCCAGACGAGGATCGTACCCAACCACCGCATCCAACTGGTGGAGCTCTTACCTAGTCGTAATAAGAGATAGACCCCATGGCATGTAGGCAACTCGACGTGTATCCAACGCTTAATCATTACTCTCGCGGGAGACAGCCAAGCGAGTCATGTCACCGTACTATCGGACGGAATAATTGTAGTACTAACTACAAGTGATCACAGACAGCTGAGTTCAAGCATTCCAGATACTGATATCGGGCAGGGTTCTACCACGAGGGTGGCCAGTAACAGTTACCGTACCGAGAGAATCCCATGCTCATGCAGACGAGGAAATATCTCGTCGAAGTCTGCCCGGTCGCGTGGATGGAAGGGGTCCGCCGTTTTGCCACTGTGGTCCCAAGGATATAGGACAACACTCCGCAAGGAGTCAATGCGCAAGACAGCGTCTTCCAGTGCGCGTGCTGGAGCCGACAGTGGAGCCTTCTTCGGGAAGTAGCGATGTGTTACGTGTAGTCTTCCGAAAAAGACGACGAGCGACTCAAAGTATCTCGGACGCGACGTGATCATCGTGCCGAGGATTGTCGCGATGCACTCTAGTGCGTCTGCGGTCGATGCAGTGCACAACGCATGTCGTCCCACGAGACGAAACGTTAAGCTCTCTAGCTCGACGCAGTGACCCAGATGCAGCCCCGCGTATTGTGCATCTGCTCCGGCGTGAGCCTCAGGTGGACCCAGAGAACGATGGAATGCACTCACATTCTTCGTCGAGCTTCGACTCGACACTGAAATCGAATGTCAGGTGCTTCAGATGACTCGTGACATTCAACAGTTTCTGCAAGCCCTGCCGCCTTGTGAAAGACCCGGACAACTTCACGGCCTGAAGCGTCTGAGCTGAAGGCGTGTCTGACAACCATGCGAACAGTGGCTCGTATCGGCATGTATCGCAGGAGACACGCAAGGTGCGGATCCCGCGCTCTGCCCGATCTATGGGCGGAGACGAAGATGGGCCAGATGATGGCTGGTGACGAGGTGGGGGGCTATATGATGGAAGGACTCGCCCGGGAAGGTAGAAATCGTCAACGGCAGAGAAGGCAAAGACGAGGAGGTAAAAATGACTGGTCTCGTGTCCCGGAAGGTATTTATTTTTCACCAATATCTGGCGCAGAGGCGGCAGCCGGTACAACGGCGCAAGTTGTGCGAGTGGCTCGATCCACTCGCTGCCTTCGTGCGGGAGCGGGGGCAAGTCAAATACCACATCGCATAGCGCCACATCGAGTAGCCGTGGCAGCGAGTTGGCGAGTTCACAGAACGCCGTCGTGTTTAGGGACTCTGTTGTGCTGCTCGGGGTGATGTTGAGCAGCTGGGCGAGCGGAACTGCTCGCCTGGAGACCTCCGGCGGGCGAAGATTCATATTGATCCCGAGCCTCTCGATGCACAGTCTGATGGCAGGCGACGTGAGCAAGAAGTCTTGAAGCATCGCAAACGTCTTGACGCGCCCCGCTGCCCAGCGGCTCGTGTTGTGCTCGAACTTAGTCGTGTCGACCAAGGTGACTTCGAGGCTGCGGAAAAGCGGCCGGCGTGCCGCATCTCGCCACATTCGACAAACGAAAGCGGCGGCGCAAATGCTCCCCTTACGACGCCATGTTGGTTCGGAAGGCGATTCGAGAGTATCGAGGATGTGCTCGACAAGTTCAGGAAAGCCCAGCGCGCGGGTTGTCATGGAGGCGTTATGCAGATTTGCTGAAAGCTGTCACATATATCGGATATATTATTGAAGTTCACGCCTGGAAATTGGGACTTACCTGACTTGCAACGTACGGTGCAAGGTGTGTAGAACGCGGCGCGTGGCCAAGCGACGCAGTCCGGAGATTATGTAATACTTCGAACAAGAGTGCTTATTACATAATGGGCCGTCGTCCAATCAAAAAATTGGGTCACTCCCAAACACCCACTGGGTGACCGAAGTGCTTACCCTTGTCACAGTTCAAACGTTCATCACGGGCAGATTCAAGGTGATACGAGGACAGAACAACTGGCTAGTTACACGCGGGTACACTGGCGCTACACGTTTGCCAGAGACGAAAGACGGACTGACTTGCGATTGGGCTTATTACACGAAGAACTACGCTCGTCGTATAAACTGTACACATCCTCCTACAAGGCTTGCTCGCGTCCCAGAAAGCGGCTGGTGGCCAAGACATTCCAGGGCCATTCCGCCCCCTGCCGCCCCAGGCCAACCTGTATCTCGACTTCTTACGCCTTCTTCTTGCCCTCGCTCTCCGAGAATCCGAAGCTCTTGGGTAACTCCTCGACGATCCCAAGCTCCACCTGCAGCGCGGTCTTGTTGAACTCTGCCATGGTGAGGCCCATGCGGTGCCGGATGCGCGGCTGCCAGCCATCGGGGAGGCGCTCCTCCTTTAAGAACGGACGAAGGTCCCGGACGTGGCCGCCAAGGATGGTGAGCAATGTCGAGGAGCTGTGAGGTGCGTCAGCGACAAGGACAGATCCACAAAAGCGGCAGGAAAGAGCCAAGATACATACTTCGAGCTCCCGAAGAACCGCTGGAAATTCGTGATGCTGAACTGAGGATTCTTCCGCTTTGACTCCGCGCGTCGCTTGGAGGAGAGGCGGGAAAGATCCGCCACAGTGAGATCCCCGTTAGGGCCGGTGCCGCTTGAGAGGAGTTCCTCGACCAACGAGATGGACGGCTTGCCTTGATCAAAGGAGAATATCGCGTCCTCGCCTGCGGCAGCGTATGAGTCCATGTCTCGATCGCATTCGTTCTGGCGTGTACTCACGGGTGAGCGAGGCGTCGTGCTCAATGCAGTTGTGCACATCAATATCGCTGAGGTCGAACTTGCCTGTCCAATAGTCTCGGGAAAGCATGTCGGCCGCGTATTTGGGGACGAAGAAGCAGAACGTCGGGGCAAAGTTATACGTCGCACGAACTTTGGCGTTCAGTTCGCGGAATGTGATGTCTCTCCCGTCACGTGGAAGTATGCCTGCAAATGAGATAGATCAGTCATAGCACGCGACAGAAGTATAGACAGCCAATATTCGTTGTCTGTGAAGCGCTGGGAGTAACATCGAACCACACATAAAATGGAGGATTCAATCTCAAACGGTGGAGGAATAACGCGTCGGGAGGGGTTTGCTCAGTAGCTTGACGTAACACCGACGGAACGATGACTGCGGTCTTCAACTGGTGTTGCAGCAGCACCACGAGGAGCCAAATATCACAGCCAAAGGGTCTTGTGATACAAAGACATTGCCACGCACCATGATTTGCCATTGCGTTCAATGCGGGGCACGAACACCTGCTATCTCCATCCTTTGGGGGGATGTACTCAGGCCATTTTCCGTTGGCTCCTGGATGCCCCTCCGGAACAACTCGCTGCGCAGAGAGGTCTGGTGTGATAATGTTGTACCCGGCGAGTCCGAGGTCCCAGATGAAGACGCTAAGGTTGGTCAGGGTCGAGGTGACTGAGGAGTAGAGGCCGACCAGGACTCGGGAGAGGGCGACGACAACAAAGGGGGTGCCGGACATGGCGGTCGTGGTTGAAAAGGGTCTGCTCGTCGTTTTCCATGCTTTATACGTCGCCCGCCCGAATTGGCAGCAGCCATGCAAGACGTACTAGCATGAAGAACGGTACCATCAACTTCTTCCCATTTAGTTGGTTATGTAATCAATCAACACACGTTTGATTGAACCTCCGCTGTGGCGTAACAATCCTCCCCTGTCTTTCACTGCTTTCGATAAATGGTGCTCAATGTCGTCGGTAAGTTACCAGTAGAGTGATTTACAGGTGGTGGGAGGTGACGTCCAAAGCGCGATTGCGGGTCGCACAATATCGGCGCTGCGTCAATCGCTACTGCGGAGGTTAAAATCTTGGGCGCCCAAGTTCAAACCTTGTTCGGAGCGCGTGCTGCGCTGGTTTTGAACTTGGAGGAGACTGTCACCGTCAATCCCTCGAAACTTCCTTTTGGTACAGGCAGTGCGTCTTACCAACATTGTCCTCGAAAGTAACTCATCAGATACCTTCTCAGCTTGTCGTCATCAGTGCAAGATCAGTTCTGTAGCCGGTACGTGACTGTAGCTTCTCTTCGCCTGTGTCCAGCAGAACGTCTTTCCTTGAAGCTCCAATTGCGTGCAGATCACTCACGAGAGTGGTATGTTCTTGGAATTATTGATGTCGTTTGATGCTGAGATAGCTGACGCAAAACTGCTGATCTCACAGGTCCTGCTCTCGGCGCGAGGAGCGCTGCAACTTAGCTGCATTCCTCTCATAACCGGCGCGGTACGAATTGGGATGTGCACTTTGTGCATATCTTGAGCGTGTACCGCGGACGTACCTCCACGTCATACCCACGGTGTCGTTCATGCCCACCGCTGCCCGTCGACTCCGCGGCTTCGCTGCTGCGCTTTCATCACGATGCTTCGATCCGTTCGATATAGTCGGTGTGGCGTCGCGACCTGTGCACGTCTGACGGACTACGCATCGGAAACCGCGTCCACATTCTGACGCATGACCCGCAACAAGCGAATCTTCTACTTCTGCGAAGTTCTATCGAACACTGTAAGGTGGCGTATGCGGTCAACACCCTTACTCTCGGGAGCTCAATATCGTGCCGCAGCCAATCTTCGTCTGCGGTTACGACGGAATATGAACGCCTCTCTTGTCTTGGATCACTTTGACTACAAACCCCCGCCTGGTCTCGAGCCTCTAGTGACGTCCGATAGGCTCTTGAGCGGACATGTCTCCACGAACGACATCACGCTAGAGCCTCACGTCTGTCTGATATTCTCGTCCGACCGAATCGAGAGTTCATCTTGGTCTGATCCTGTGTGGCTCCATTCGATCTCTTTATCAATCCGCTCTCGCGGTGCCGGCGGCAGGCCACATGTTCTAAGAGCTGCGCGCTAACTAGCCGTGGTATTTACAGGGCCCAGTCTCCCGTATCAACGACTATCCAAACTATCCCACCCGTGGGCCCACCTCCTCATCTCTATCTTGCCGTGCCAAATGGCCGAAGGACCTCGCGAGGCCATGTCTACCGTCAAGAGGCTCGCTGATGACATCTACGGTCGTCTCATCTCGTTCCCGGCAGGCCATACCCGCAAGACAGAGTACGTGTTGTTTCAGCTCGACTATGAAAAACATAAAATTTTCTTACTGACAAGTGACGCCAGTGCGCTCGAGATCACAACTGTAAGATTTGGTTAACTGTTCTTGTTGGATGGTAGATATCTGCTGTGCTGACCATGATCACCAGATTGATGCCATCGACGATACCCTCGCGCATTCCCTTTCTGAGCTCCGGATGCTCCGCAACGCCAGCACCCCGGTGAACTCACTTCCCCCCGAAATTCTGACCAGTATTTTCGAGAGGCTAGCAGGTGCGCGTACGCTATCGAGCACCGCACCTCTGGATCCTCCCGGCACGGCGAGCCCCATGGACTGGATACCTGTCACGCATGTGTGCCGGTACTGGCGGGACGCCGCACTCGGCTACCCATTCATGTGGAACCCTGTCGTATTCTCGCCCAACGACATCGACAACGCGGCGAGCCTCCCGTACGAGTGCCTGCAGCGATCCGTCGGCGCGCCACTCGACGTGCAGGTCAAGTGTGATGGCGCCACGGACGCCCACATCTGGGAGAAGCTTGCAGCGCGCTGCAGCCGGCTCAGGAAGCTGCACGTCGTGGACCTGACCGATGTCAAGAACCTCGAACGCTTCGATAGCGAGGCGCCGCTCCTGGAGAGTCTATGCGTGCAGGTCAGCGAGAAGGTGCTTGATGCGCGTTCACGCGGAGAAGCGATGTTCTCGGACGAACTGCCAGCGGTGTTCGCTGGCTGCACGCCGTCCCTGCGATACCTCACACTAGCTTTCTTCACACGCTTCGCGGGCAACCACTTCACCAACCTCACTCATCTTCATATCACTTTCCAAACATATGAAACTCAAAGCGACATGTCCCACCTATTCTCTCTCCTCCAAGAAAATCCCACCTTGGAAGAGTTCACCATGGAAGAATGTGACCTCGCGACTTCGACCGATGACGGGCGAAGTCAAGCCATCATGATGGATTACTACTTCATTGCAATGCCCGCTCTACGCCGCCTATCGTTCCGCCGCTGCCACGCCACACTTATAAGCGAGACCCTGCATCGGCTCGAGCTTTCCGGCCATGGCGTCGCGATCACCTGTCGCGACTGGTTTCCGAGCGAGCGGCACATTGCGACCATCTTCCCCGCACGGCTGCGCTCGCGCATCTACCCGCTGCACGACGTGACGAAGCTCGCCCTCGCGTACGACACCGCCGAGATTCGCGCGGTGAGCCCGACGAGCGCGACGCACATCATGCTCGAGAACGACCTGGACGTCATCGACACGATTGCGCCCGGCCTGCGGCTCGTGCTCTCGTTCCGCGCGCTACAGGAGCTGTGGCTCTCGGGCGTCGAGTTGCACTCGTGGCAGTTCTGGCAGGAGACGTTTGGCGCGATGCCTGCGCTCGCGAAGCTCGTTCTCGAGCTCAGCCCCACCGACCCGGACAAATGGCTTCTAGCGCTCACAGGCACAGAGCTGCACGACCGGCCATATCCCGCCCCTGCGCTGAAGAGCCTCTGTGTTGTTCCCCCATTCCAGCAGGCAGCATCGACGCTGGTGGACATGCTCGAAGAGCGCAACCGGGCGGGCCATCGCATTTCACTCCTCGATATCATGTGCGCCAAGGACACTCGTAGCGAAGAGATTCGCCGAACATTCGACTCTCTTAAACTTGCAGCCCAGGATATCCAGGAAAGCGTGGATGAAGTCAAGTTCCAGGTGGTAACTGAATATCCCCAGATCGACCTGCCGGAGGCGTGCAAGAGCTTCATAGTATGAGGATCTATCCGATTTCTTGGAATATTACGTTGGTAACTTATTGGTTTGTATCGCGTGGAGGGACACTTTCTATACAGCGGCAGACTAGCACTACAGTAATCGATATCGGTACAAGACGTATTACTAGGATTTCTTCGATAACCCACGCCCATGAAACGTTATCTGCGACACGGGCTTTCATAGCCGGTTACCACTGAGGTAGGAACCAGTATGACGGGCTGGTATTCTTGCGCTTCTCAAGCCTGATTTTGAAGCCTTCGTCCACCCAATCGGCCAGCTTTTCGCACTGAGTTTCCGTATGCATCAGCAAGACTCGCGGCAGAAGCTTAAAGCTGATGGGCCTTACCTTCCAGACACGACCGTCTGTTGCAATCTTGCGCAGGCTCGGCACCGTCTCCATGATCGACCGCACGTTATCGCGGGACAGAAACGCGCGGGGCCCGTGGGTCGTGTGCGACTCGCCGATATCGATGAGAGTCTTGAGCGACTTTGTGCGAGAGAGAGCGGATGCAAATTCGTCCTGCGGAGCAAGGCGCGGGTCAGCCGCAGAAGACACGCCAGACAGAGGGACAAACCAATTCTCTCTTGGGTACATAGATGGCGAGTCTATTCAACTGCGGGCACCGCGTTGTGATGGCACGGATACCCTCGACCGATATGTCGCAGTCCAGCATGGCCACGTGCTTGAGAGTGAGGGCATGCGCGTCGAGCAGGTCGTGCACGAACACGTCTGGAATCGGCCATCGGTCGGACAGTCTGAAAATGATGGATTGTATAGGACACGACCATTGGCGAGTGGTGAGGACGATCGATTTCCAGAGTGCGGGGACACTGACGGCTTGCGGCCCTGCCACGGTCACGGCGACATGTGTGTCGACCGCGAGGTGCCGCAAATGTGCCAATATTGGTAAGCTGGTCGGTAATGCGCGAGCATCCTGGAAGTAACCGTCGGAATGGTGATCAACAAGCTTGTATTACAGGAAACGTACCCATGCAGTGAGCGACAAGTGCTCGAGCAGAGGTGTGTGAACGACAGAGCGGAGCACGCCGGTGTGCTCTACTCTGGTGCACGCCATGACGTGGAGAGATGTCAACGTAGGCAGACGCGCCAGGATCGTCTCCAGAATCTCATCATGCAGATCTGGCACAGCCTATAGAGGACAAGTCAGCGGTCAACTATGTTCGGCTGTTCCACAGACTCCTGACGTACAAATAACGTCAACGTTGTGAGTGATGTCTGTAGTGTATATGTCCAAGCAGGAAGGATGTCCACTACATTCCAAGAACACGAATCCAGTGAGAGATGTCGTAGATTCTTGAGGGACACGAGATGTTTGGCTTGGTCGACCGAAAGAGTCGCGTTGACACGAAGACGTTCAAGGCCCGGTTTGGCCTCTAAGGCAAGGAGGAAGGATGGCAGTACGTTTGGAGTGCAGGTGAACGTCTTGAGGTTTGTGCATAGTGTTATCGCATGCCGGCAATCGGTCAAGAACTTCGGGTGGTAGGAAGCCCTTGTCAAAGGCACAGTCCTGATATCTAGAGCACCGAATGACGCGTGTTAACGGATGTAGATGTGTGATGAAACGAACCAATACTGCGAACATGGACCGCCAAATTCGGGTGCAAGACGATGATGTCAAACGGCGACAAGACCTAGTGTAAAGTCAGAAGCGGTAGATTTAGAAGTGAACCCATGCGTACCTTTGGATATCGCTTCGCATTTCCCATATGAAATACCAGCGACCGGTAGAGGTGAGGAATGACCCCTGCGAGGAAGGACCGACTGACAAGGGAGACCGACACGAGGTCATTTCCCGCAAGATGCGCGAAAATAAGTTCTAGGCAGTCCAAGTTGAGATTATCAGCAGAGACCATAGTACCCAAGTTGCTTTGTTCTGTTGGCAAGGATTACAAGGTGGTCGTCTGTGAAGAGGTCGAGATGAATATCTTGGGAGTTGATTACATAATCGTTTGCCGGGTAATGGCCGGGGTAGTGGCTTGAGCGCTAGAGGCTCTTTCTCGCCCTTGAACGTCTCTCAGCGTCCTCGCAGTCGTATGCGATGCCCAGCTCGACAGTATCGCTTGAGTCACTCAGCTCGCCCTCACCCTCACCCTCGCCTCCTCCACAAGACACCCACGGCTCCACGTCCAACCAAAGCGGAGGAGGAGCAGGCCTCGACAGCGGGTCCGAGCTATCAGAGTTGACGGAGGACGAACAAGAAAACGACAAGAGGCAAACTGATCGCGAAGAACGACCACGCCCATCACGACGAGGAAGAAAACGTGGCGGTATAGTACCAGCACCAATGTGGGATTGGGCCTACAGAAACCCTCCTAAGAAAGAGCCCGCAAAGCCCAAGCCGGAAGAGGAAGAGGAGGAGGAACAAGCTGGCCCAGCCAAAGCCATGGAGGAAGAAGAAGACGACGAGCAAGACGATCGTTCTCAGACAGGTACGAGCTCAGTACCCGATCGTCGAGCAAAGCGCGGCGCTGTAAAAAGCATCGCCTTAGACGACGAGGACGGCCTCGATGCAGGTCGCAGCGTCACTTCCGGTGCTCCTGGCAAGGACGTTCTCGTCGACGACGCAGAAGTTCTGTCAGAGGACGAGGAAGTTGAGCACGCGGCAGACCGCGAGGTCGACGACGGCCACCACGCTGCCAACGGTGGCGCCGCGTCGCCGGACGTCACTGACGACGAGAACGCGGAAGATGAAGAGGGTGACGCCCCCGTCGAGGATGAACACCCGGAGGACGAGGACGAAGTCGATGACAACGCGGCTGCCGAGTCCGAAGACGATGGGGAGGTCCCCTCGTCGGCACCCATCTCGACCCCAGCCCTTGCCACGAATCCCTCGCGCCTCGTCGTAGAACCATCGGCGGAGCCAGAGACAGGTGTCGTTAGCATGGATGTCGACGACACCGCGCCGCCGACAGCGCAACGCTCCCCGATCATCGCTGCCGCCGCCGCCTCGTCCATTATGGCCGGTTCTTCAGTGATTCGTCCACCATCACCTTCTCCATCCAACTCCTCCGTCGACGAACCTGTTCGCAAGCGTACCCCTGTTGAGTCGCGCTCTCCTTCGCCGGAGGTACCCTCCGATCACGAGAAACGCGCTCCCGCGCGCACCAGGACGAGAGCTAGGAACGGTCGCTCGACGAGGACAAGGAACAGAAGACGGCCCAAGGCTGAGCCTGTCGTGGAGCCCGTCGTTGAGGCAGACCAAACTCCTCCGGACGATCGAGACCTAGACGGGGAAGATGCGGACGGAGACAACGCAGAGATGGAGTTGGAGTCCGAGTTACAGCCAGCGCATCGCGCAGAGGCACTGGATGTGCTTGCCACAATCGAGATGAAATATGCTCTGCTGAGAGAGCGTCTGTATGTCGAGAAGATGGAAAATCTCGCCTGGGAAGAGGCTCTAGTCGTTGAAGGTATAGCTACTGCTTTTTTTCTCGCGATTGGCCACTTATTCTCGGCCGCTAGGTACTCATCCCGAGATGGCGCACCTCCATACCGAGCTCTCCAAGCGGCGCGACAAGCGCCTGGAGCTCGCGGCTAGAAGACGCGACTATGAGATTGTAAACCTTACTAAACGCAGAAGATTGGATGAAGACGCGGTCTGGAGCTGGTGGACGGTAAGTGTTTCATATGCACCTCGAATACCTCGCTAAGGACGCGTTTGGTGACTGATAACAGCACCGCCGAGATGAATTGCAGACCACTATGGTAGCTGAGACTAACAGGAAACGGAGGAAGTTGGATCGCGAGCGACGCGCACTTGATCGTCCTCCGCCAGGTGAGTTTCGACGCATATATCCCTATATCCGGCTATATCTTGGATGGTCTTCCAGTTCGTCGCATCCCAAGTCCTCCGACGGAAGTCCTAGCGGCGCCGACGCTGCGCGAGCTGGTCAAGAACGATCCTTTTGGTTCTCCCGAGGCTCGGAGGTCGCATATGACCGCTCCGTCCACGGCTTATCCGCAGCTCGCGACATTGCCGGTTTCGGACATCATGAAGGATCTCGACTACCTCAACTCGCACCGCATGGCCCAGGAGAACGCTCGAAACGGCATGATGAGCATGAATCCGGGCGGACTTGCTCCTGTGGGTCCTCTTGGATACGAGCAATACCCTATGGGCATAGGCATGATGGACGGCCCCGGAATGCCCAACCGCATGCCCCCGCATATGGGTTTCCAGCAACCTCCTCTGCAGGGACCCATGTCCAACCAGATGATGCCAGGGTATCCCGGCCAAGGTGCACCCGCGCCCCGACTGCAACACCACCACTCGGCCCCTCCCGGCAACCTGCCCAACATGCTCCACTCGCAGATGCTAGTCGAACAAGACGTCGGCCCCGTCCGCAGGCCCGGCTCGGGGGTTCCGCATGCCCCGCAGTTTCCTGGGCCTGGTCCGACCATCCCTCTGATGCGCCGCTCGATCTCTCCTGTGCCTGTTCAACCTCAGTCGATGTCCAGCGCTCCCGGCCCTCTTACGATCGGCAGCAAGCCCCCCAACGGCTGGCTCGGTTTGGGCGGCCCTGGCGGGCCACTTGCTGCTGTGTCGAAAGATCAGATCAGGCTCGGGGGCGGCTCTCGTCTCATCGAGCCAGAAGCCGTCGAACGTGACAAAGATAGAGAGCGAGTTCCTGACGCGATGAGGATGAAAGAGCGCGCTGAATGGGAATGGGAGCGTGGTCGTGAACGCGAGCGTGAACGTGAACAACGCGACTATGATCGCGAGAGGAATCAAGAAAAGGACGATCGTGAACGTGACCGTGAGTCCGAGCGCGATGTCGATGGAATGAGCCAGCTTGCGCAGCAGCAACTGTTCAACCCGATGGTCTCGCCGCCTGGACAGGGTCCTCGAATGCTTCATCATCACCGCCACCACCACCATCACGTACGTCATAACCATCTTCCCAAGCAAAGTCCTAATTCTGGCGCTACCTCACCCTCTATACTATCCCCATCTCAGGCGCTCAACGGGGCTCCTCCTGGCAGATCAAGTCCGCTTCTGTCGCGGGATCCTGAAAGCCGCCGTGTGCAAGGGGATGTACCCATGGAGGGTGTCGAGCATTCGCCTGCGGTGAAAACCATGTCCTATTTTCCTTCATCGTGGAAGAGCCCAGAGGAACCTGCTGGACCCGTCGACTTTGGCCGCGACCGTACGCGACTGCCGCCTCCTCCCCAAGAGCGCCCGCAGTTCGTGATGACCCCAACCCAAGCAGCGATGTCGATACACTCCGGCTATTCGCCCTCTACTAGAAATGTGCCAGGGCCATCGACGGCGCCCGCTTCAGTCGGCCCGTCGCGAAGGGGATCGTGGAGCGCTCCTGACGATGTCACTCTACCTCGCCCGTCGTCCTCGGCTTCTATTCATATCGGTAACAACCCGCCCTCCCATCTACATCCATCAGCGGGCCTGGCTGCGAAGCGCTTGCGGTCATCTCCCGCGATGTCCAACCATGGCAGCCCCCTTCTGATGTCACCCGCTCACAGTAATGGCGTCAGACTTCCCCCTCTCAGTCCGTCTACTAGCTCCAGGTCTCCCCTTCGTGTTGGTCAGGCACTACCGCCGCTGCCATCCACCACTCCTGGTCAGCTCAAGAACACCAGCCCCAAGATCATGCGACGGAGTTCACCACTCCTCAGTCGGGCGAAAAGTCCTGGCAGGGAGCAGCTGAACAGTGGAGTGAGCGGTCCAGCTGCGCCAGGATTAATGCCGAAAGGCAGGCCCATGTCTCCTGTTCCAATGTTTCCAGTATCTCCATCGGTTCCCCCGCCACTGTCTGGACCTCGATTACCCAACGTGAGCGGAGGATCTGACCCTAATATGGCCCCTGTTCCACAGACTGTTCCTAGTTAAATGAAGGTTCTCAAGTTCGTCTAGTTGTATATTTTTCTCCGCGTTCCGCGCACAAAGGGTCAAATTTCTCTTCTGCTATATATCTGGATAGCCGCATCGAAATCGAAAGTCATCAGCCATACCCTAGGATCTGATTTGCTGTCACTAGTACGAGTAGTGGATGAATGAATGAAAACAGAGCTGAGCTATCCCAGGAGCATGCAGTGCGATCGTGTGAGTCGTGTTTGCGTGGCACAGCGAGTTGATTCACGCCGGCATGTAAGTTAGAAATAGCCGCAGTCGTGTACGATCGTATCAACTCAGTGCAACCAGTGCGCCCTCAACTCAGTGCAACCAGTGCGCCCTTAACTCAGTGCAACCAGTGCGCCCTCGTTGGGAGGGCGCAACAGATCTCGTCTGTCGATCCTAGCGAAGCATACCAACATGTACTGCCACGGATTCGTGTTCTTGGGAGTGTCAAGCAGTCCTGAGAAATATCGGGTGTTCACAATACTCCGAATCGCAAGTACGGTCCTCTGATTACACCTAGCGCACAGTCCAAAGAACGTCATTTGGGTCGGAGGCTCGGAGCGCGCGCATCGAGGGCTGTGAATCGGACAATCACCGGGACATGCATACCAGGACACTCGCGTATATACATATGGACAATCTATGTCGGAATCTATAGTGGTAAAGAACGGGGAAACCGCGAGGTGCAAACCGAGAATGAAGTGAAAATGTCTATCCCATCTAAGTCGTGCTGGTGTGAGGGGTTCATGAGCATCGGCGCTTGCAATGTCAGGTGTGAACAACATACGTGACGGCGCGCCGCCGATTCTCTTTTTCCTGGGCCTTGCTGTATCCGTACAAGACCACACCAGCAGACGCCGCAACGAGCAGCACAGTGGATGGTGATAGAGCCTGATGAAAGTCAATCAGTCTTGGTGGATCTTATGAATAGCGAAGAGGCTTACCATCTCTCTAGATGTGTCTCGTCCATACCGCTTTAACCGTGATGGTCCATCAAAGACTACAGGAGGCGGCAAAGACGAGAGGAGATTCTCGTCTGGAGAAGCCTCTGAACTGGCGTAGGAGTGTGCGTTCCTCGCAGTCAGGCCCCCGTAGGCGAGATGCGCGCCGTGTGGCGGGCACGCCGGGCCGTCGTAGAGGATGGGGGCGGGCAGAGGTTTGATGTGGCGCCGCGCACTCGGACTGCTGGACCTGGTGCTCATCGTCCGGTCAGCCCGAGCGGTGGAGGCGCGCGCTGCAGACGACTGCCGGAGCAGCTTGCTCGACTCTCCCAGCCGACTCGGTGCGTCGAAGATGTCGAAGATCTGGATGTCTATCGGGGCCTGCTCAGCTAGGGCCACTGCAGCAGTGCCCATGAGGCGACGCTTGCCCTGGACTTGCGGCGCCAGAGGGCAGGATGTGAGAGAAGGCGCGTTAGAAAGCGCACGACGAACTGTGGACGCGACTACCATGATGACACTGGTACGGTGCTCGTGGCGGGCAGAGGGTCTGAGAGAGGACGACAAGATTTGTGAGCATCTGTGCGTGTATTTAATACCTTCGGGACAGGCATAAACACCCATGGAAACCGACAATCCGTAGTTCATACTACAACAACGCGTAAACGGACTGCATCCATATCGGGTCCAGGGACTGGTCGGCGTTGGTGCGGATATACGAGCTTCTCGCGGACGCAGTGCCAAGCTGCGACGTGACAGCAGTGCTTGCTTCGAAATATTTTCTGTCCGAACGTCATGCAAGGCGCGATCGTGACGAGATGCGTCAGATCAGGAATCCGACGACTTTGGATAGGGATAGCACCTGCGATACGCTCAGGAAGTGCAGAGTGCGCATCAAAACAAACATGAAGCTGACTTACTGACTGCGTGACCCCGCACAAACGCCACGAGGGTGTGTGAGCCGACCTGCTTCGATGGCGGTACAATGCAAGTGAGTGTAAATGGTACGTATTTCCCAACCTGATACGCCACTTGTATTGCCAAGCATGCAGCAAGCCTTCCGGTGTTGAGATTAACCCGTCAGAACTTGTCCAGCGCGTTATACAGGCCGTTGGTTTCGGGAGGTATTTTTTCAAGATCTAAAAATGTGAGTCTGAGGCTAACACTATTTTGGCCGTCAGAACGCAGTGACAAGCTATAGGTCGCCGTTGACGTACTATTGGCCGGGGAGTATGCTGGTGAGTCGGACAGCGCGTCTGACTATGCCGCCGACTCGAACGGAGGCTATCCCGAATCTTCAGGGTCGCTCCGAAAGTCCAAGTCCGAACCTTGCAGCGCACTTCCTGATAGACCGGCGTTGAACTTTGGCCTTGATGTATTACTTGACACTGAGCACAGCTTGCTATCTCGCCGTCGCGTGCACCTTCTCACATGGTGTGCAGCTGACCCGCCACCGCTTGCAATAAGGCCTCGGGTAAGGACCTGTTCGGGAGAAGTGGTGACAAGAGTATGGTTACTCACTCACTTTCGCCAGCTTTCACCGCTGTCTTCTGGGTGTCAAACGTGATATAGAGCTCGCTACACCACCTGAAGCCACGTCTTTCATTCTGTACCCCGCTTTGGTGGTAAAGCATACCGACCCGCAGTGGCATGCACAAGCCGGAACAAAATTTGACTTTGATTTTGACAACGCTTCCTTGCCGTGACGTTTGTGTGAAGTGCGGTTCGCCAAGCACAATATTCCTATCTATATGCAGTATCCCAATATCAGCGCGAGGGCCATATAAATGGTGAGAGATCAATAGATGCCAATCATTGCAGTGTGTGCGGATATCGAAGCCAGTGGCTGCGCGCAATACAATGCTCAAGATTAGTCCACCCATTCGCTATAACTCGTTTGATGACAAACCCCATTGACCTCCAGCAGTAGCTTTGGAGCCAATTCATTGACTGAAAGCATCTGTAGTATAAATCAACCTGGGCAGATTCTTGTCAGAGTAACGGAATCATTCAAAGAGTAAAAAGGAATGACTTAGGGTACGTCGAGCGTAGTGATGAACTCGACCCCTGGATTTGCCCTGGATTACACGTGTGCACAATCCAAAAATGCGACAATTCGCCAATCGCAGAGAGTTTCTCGCACTGTGCAGCAGTATATCGAAGACATACAAAACAATTCAGCCAGACTTTGGTTGCGAGCTATGTAGGATGAAGCCAAGCGGCGGACGCAGAGCGGCGAACCAGATTGTCGGGCGCCTCTAAAAATGACCCGAAGAGGGAGCGCCCGCTTCGTGGCGCAGGTTAGCCGCTCAACTAGTGGCAGTTGGCTCCGCCCTGCGCTCCGATTCACCTGGG
>ALYI01003740.1:0-117196 GCA_001969225.1 Ceriporiopsis andreanae CBS 279.92 | reverse complement strand
AGCTCTGGTGAAGGGCGCAGATAGCAGTTTTTGTCGTGGTCGCTGCGAGCGGAAACGGGAGGCGCCCGTCCCAAAGCGGCGATTCGGCGTCTAAAGCGACAAAACCGCTGGGTCATTAATGCATTAACCCCAAGTCGTAGCGCGTCAGCAATGATAATTTCGGGCGATGAGTTGCAGATGCGGTCCAGAGCGGGCAGGATAATTACTCGCAGCGACGAGGCGGCTCAGAAGCGTGTTGCATCGTTCCGCACTGATAGATGGTTCTGAGTGAGCTGATATCACATTATTGCTATGGCATTCTACCGCGTAACAGGTCTGTTCTTTAAGCGTAAGAGGAATCAAGGAATCTACTAGAACACATGCGTGAGTCTGCGATGCGCACAGCAAAACTAATCTGTTCGTACCTGCAGGACTAGAAATACCGGGATACTAGTTCCTTCGCCGCACTGACAAACCGCTTTTATTGAAGGGCTGTAGTGCGATGACTGCCTGTGCTTTGAGAAGATGTCGGGACATCAACGTGATGCCTTGCTGTTGCAGGAGATGATCGCGGCTTCGAGCTACTTGGCCGGTGAGCTCTTGTGAAAGCTAATAAGATCAGACACTCATATGTAGAGGACAGGTGAAGAACATGTCAAGGTACCAGAGAGAATGCGACTCGCGGACGTCGTGGTGTGAGGGGAATCGCGAGGACTCAAGATTGCGCGACGCGCCCTGAGGAATTAGATCCCATCAGATCTCAGATCCGAACCAAACATGCACGCGAAGTTGAGAGCCCGGGGAGAAACCAGGCTCAAAGCGTCCTAACAGTTGTAAGACTTGCAGGAATAAAGTATTATAGTACAAGACGTGAGATATCCGTCATCTGCGTACAAGCACATCCGTGTAGTGATAGCGATACAGGTTGCTTGAACTACGAGTGTCCGACACCAAGGGTATCCCCGTCCACTTCCACGTTCTGTGTGTCATAGGGTAATCATCATGTAGTATGCGTGGTATCATAAATTGCGTTGAAGCTCGCCGCTGGCTCCTAGGCTGTCGGGCTGCCCGTATTTCAGGCCATCTTTTGATCAAAGTCCGAGCGGACTGAGTTGGCCTCGGGGCTTGACGGCACGTCGATCTCGTGTCCAATCACGCGCTCCTCTTTCTCGATGTCGGCGCGCCGTTGCTCTGCTTGTACCGACCCGAAGATGATGTCCATCTCCTCGAGGCTGCGTCCCTTGGTCTCGGGGATCAGCCTGCGGAAACCTGTGTCAGCGACCCGCACCCAGCAGCACGATAGTAGAGAGGTACGTACAGGCAAAAGATGGCCATCCCACCGATGTTGATCGTCGCGAACATGAAGAAGAGCTTGTAGCCCAGGTCGGTCTCCAATGTCGGCGTCACCTTGGACACGACAAAGTTGAACAGCCATTGCGATGCACTCGCAGTCGCGAGGCCGTAGTGCCGCGTGCGTGTGGGGAAAATGTCGGCGACATATACCCATGGAAGTGGACCCCAGCCCATCGAGTAGAAGCACACGTAGATGTAGAGCATAGCTGCCATCGCCTTCGACGCTGGCGGCGGGTTGGTACCGGTGGCAGGCGGTGGGAAAGTCTTCAAAAGTGCGCCAATAATGAAGAAGAGCGTGCCCATGCCCAAGGCAGAAATGAGAAGTGAGTACTTGCGGCCGAGGGACTCGACGAGGAAGAACACGAAGATAGAGGTGGCGACGACCTTGACGATGCCGTAGATACCGGAAGCCAGGAGCGAGTTCGACGTGCCGTTGTATCCGATCTGGAGATAATGAAGTCAGACGTCAAACGCCAAACTTACAAGACAAAGCGCGAAATAGAACGCACCGACGTAAAGATCTGCGGCGCATAGTAGTTGACAGAGTTCTGTCCGCACCACTGCTGGAATAAGAAGATGACGATAGCGATGAGGAAGCGGGGCCAGTTGCCCTTGCCAAGGAACGCTTCACGAAGGCCGAGGTTTGCCCTTGCGGCGCGTTCCTCTTGAATAGCAGCATGAATTTCAGCGAATTCGTGGATGACACGCTCGTCATCCGCGGGGAGTTTGCGGAGAAACGCAAGGTTCGCGATGGCCTCCTCGTTCCGGTCCTTCGATGCGAGCCATCGTGGGGACTCCTTCACCGTGAGCAGGCCAAAGGCCATGATCGCCGCCGGGACGAGCTGGAGACCGAAGGGTATGCGCCATATTGCAGCACCCGTCTTAATGTGCAAGCTGATACCAACTAAGTATAGGATCTCAAGTGAGATACGAGCTCGTAAGCCGATAGAGTGGCGAAGACTCACGGTTCACCCAGTAGGACAGCATGACCCCGATTGCAACCATAATTTGAAAGAGGCCGGTGATACGCCCACGTACTTCTTTCGGCGAGCATTCTGATACGTATGCGGGTGCCACAGCGGAGATGGCACCGATGCCCACTCCAGCAATAACACGACCCGCGTAGATGTAGCCGATGCCATGATTTCCGCCGGCCGCGGTCTGCAGCGCCTGAGAAAGTGGTCAGTTTGCGTCCGGAAATGATGGGCAGGAAAACTTACCGCGCCCACGGCGAAGATAAGAGAAAAGATCATGAGAGTGTATCGCCGTCCGATCCAGGAGGATATCGGAGCGCTACCGATCGCGCCAAAGAAGGCACCTGCTTGCAGAACGGAGACGACGTTGGAGGTAATGTCGTTGGTCTTCTTCGTGTCGCCGTAGAAACCAAAGTGCTGGGCAAAGTACTTCTGCGCGACGACGCCACCTCCGATGCCCCTGCGAACATCGAGGTTACCATATGCCCCGCTCTAAGAATATGCCGCACTCACGTATCGTAACCGAAGAGCACGATACCCCAATACGCGATGAACGCCAGCCCTGTTCGCGAACGAGCTCGTCAATAGACAGGGGAGGCACAACGGGGCGCACTCACAATACACCCGAATATTTTGGAAGCGCGTCAACTTGATCATGGCGTTCGATGGGAGAATGACGGCCAGAGGAGGAGGGGTGGGAGAGCAAGACGACTCTGGGCGATAGCCATGATCCTCCTCTACCTTTTGTACCCCACGCGCGGTTCGTTAGCGTCTTCCAGCGTCCATTTCCATTGAGTTCGCGTGATGATCGAGTGCGGGGTGTCCAGACGGGGAATCGATCAGCCGCATGCTACCCCGGCCCGCTCTCTCTCCGGAGCCAATCCGCTGCAACCGTTCCTGGGCGTAAGAGGCCACAGGGTGGACGACGATGGGGGAGAGCCGGACGGCGCGCTACAACAACGCGTCAGCTGGACGCGTTGCGGGGTTGATGGCGTGCATTTGATGCCGCTTAGGTGCGGGGAAATAGAGTTGAAACACGACCGCAACTGGAAAACAAAGCTTGTGGCGAGCGCGAGCAGGCGCGAACCTGCGCGAACATGTCTCGAGGATCGGCATTGTCGGATTCAGCATATCTACAGGCTATATTGGCAAGCTGCTTCTTGACTTCGAAATACGCCATAGGATGCTTCGTATCGTCCGAGCATCTTCCAGACTGTCTCAGAAGCGCACGTTGATATTGCAATGATTTTCATGAAGAGTACGGGTATGTCGCCTATCGATGGTGATTTCCCCACTGAGAGCAGTGTCACGCTTCCTGTGATGGCACAAGCGCAGGTATCAGCAAGTGCGGAAGAATTGCTCGAATTCGCGAGATAATCGACCTTCGGATCAGCGCAAGGTGCCGATCAAACTGCCTCCGTGCCCCTATGTTGGCGAGCGGAACCGCATTCACAGCGCTACATGATGCAGCAGCGCGAGCCTCGAGGACGTCCCGGGCGGGCCACTCGACATATGGACATATGGTGCGAGTCGGCTGCATGCACCAACATGACTGCCGTTCGGCGCACAGACCATAGGTACTCTGCCGCTCCAGATTCAGATGGGGAGAGAAGTTTAGCCTGTTGTCGCGTTGCATTGGCGTCGCCCCAAACTCACAGATCTATTCAAAGTGCCTCGCATGAATCAGCGGAACGTACCATGCTGCGGCGCTGATGGAGAGGATGGCGAGATTTTGCCTGACGTAGAGGGACACAGCGGCGGGGACCCATGGCCTCCAATGCCCGTTCAGCCCGCACCGCACGTACTCTTGGAATAGACAGAGATAGACCCGGGATTCCGTCTCCCTCCTCTACAAGCCAATCTTCCGCCGCTTGCGCTACCATCCGAGTCAAATTGTGTTGATAGATAGGTAAGGTCGTGAGTGCGAGTGGCGCTCACCTGACCAAAGTGCCCGTCCGGACCGCCGCATACCAGTGGAGTGGATGACTTCCCGTAAGGATTAAGTATTAAGTCGACGACCAACTGCCACTTTCTTTTAATCGGCATGTCACGGCATCTCCTTAAACGCCCATTTCTGTCCTCAACAGGTAACTATTAGTAGCGCCTTTCGCTGAATGCAGGAGGTCTGTCAGCCCACGGGGACTGGGTAGATTCGCGCTGCGATTCCTCAGCCTCGCGCCTCACTAGTACTGTCGCTCCCTGACACTCGCAGTCCTCATTCGTCCTCGAAATCTTCTGCGGACCCTTAGATTGACGTTTGCGTCGACTCTGAACCTCTTCTTCTATTTTGATTGTAGCCAATCCGGGGAAGAGGCCGCCGTGCCTTCGACCAAGGGGCACCTCCGTCAACCTTCCCGGAAGAGGGGCCTACTGTCAAAGCCGTGGAGGACGCGACGATGTAGACATTGAGGCTCAATGGCATGCGTTATACTGCTGGTGAGTTAGTGACCTCTGATAAAGACTGATCACCCTACACACTGACATCCTGATGTCGAGAAGCAGTTCGTGCATCGACCAAGCGCCGATGAGGGCCACAAAAGAATGAAACACACGAAGCTCCCGGCCGACGCCACAGACGATACTGAGAGCGCTGACTCGAAGATTAGCGAAGAAGCACGCTCTGGGCGTCCTCACCTACGCGCCGCCGACGTAGTACGAGTGTACCTTCACCCTCCTCGCTACAGTCTGGAGCGCAGAAACGACACAGTGCTTACGCCTATCATACTTATTGCGCGCTGCACCCGCGTCGCGACTTTCATTCCGGCGTATGGCTGGGCGACGCGCGATTGCGCGGTATCGTTCGACGTGAACAGTGCTCAAATGACACGGCGGGCGAGCGAGCGAATCGGAGGAACAAGATTGAGAGGTGGCGTGCGGTGAGTAGATGATTGTATGCAGCATGTGTGTTGAATACTATCACATGCATTTAGGGCGAGATACTCGGAGCGTACCGACGAACTTCGAATGTCGCTGTTCTCACTGCCAAGGTTCAGCTCACAGAGGAGCAAACGACCTTGCACGTCTCGCCGCAAAGCGCGTATGCAGCCCTCATTTCTCTCGCCCTTGTACATGCTGCAAAATTGAATCTTTTCCACCTTGTTTCACGCGTGACAAACAGCCCAGCGTATGTCGCTGCGTTCCGAGGCGTCCTGAAGACCGCGAGCGTGGGCGTGGGCGCTAACATGTCCCAAATTGGACAGATCGGGTCACGGATCTCGCGCTTCGTCGAGTAAAGTCGAGCAACGGTCTCTCTGAGAGGGCCCTTCGTTTCATAACTAAACCGTTTAATGGACTTTCCGAGATTGATCCGAGACGTGGCGTCTGCTCCCTGTACTGGCCATTGGACGGTGGCAAGCTTGGCAACGTACTGAGGTCGGGAGGGCAAGTGTCCCAGTCGCCATAGAGGAACATTCAACTCCGACACGCTGACCTAAGACACCATTTACAGTAAGTATTGGGCGTTTAAGCCGATGCCGTGACATGCCGAATAAAAGAAAAGTCGAAGGAGGCGTCGACTTAATACTTAATCCTTACGGGAAGTCATCCAGTGATGGAGGCCGTCACGCTTGCCAGGCCCCGTTCTATAGCTACAGAGAGCTGATGGTGGACCGTGGAATGTAACGGAGGTGAAAGACCGCGGAAAGCGCTTCGTGCTACAGCGATTGGTACTGTCGTCTTGATGCAGGGCATATGTCGTCTTGATGAAGGGCATATTACTGTACCGCGCAGAATTTTCGAAGATCGTCAAAACCCAGGGCCGGTTGAACATCTTAGAATCTAAGTCTTGGGTAGCATGATGTACTGCTGGAGCATGCCGGTGCTGATGAGAGTTGATGAATCATGATAGCCGTCCCCGGTGGCGGCCATGATTCGGAACTTGGGCTATGTCCACTGTTGAATGTTGAGTACGCGTCGAGATCCGAAGGATGAGAAGGAGGCTTTATATCGCATACAGGTCGCACGACCTCACGAGGTGATAGGGAAAAGTAGTGAAAAGCTCGCGCCAAGGTTGTGAGGACCGGCGCGTCCAGATAGGCTCCTCCCCAGCCGTCCCATCAGAAAGTGTCTAAATGGGGTGTTCTGTTGAAAGGCGCCTGCTGGGCGACTGAGTACGACGAGCTCATGTATCATCTCTCCTCAGTCCATCGCACACAATCGATACCGCAAATTATCATCTGTCTTCCGTTGTATGTATGAAGACGAATACTGCCGAGCCCACTTCACCCCGACTGGGGGACAGATCCCTCCGAACTAGATTTCCCCCAGATCAGCGCGCCATCAGGGTAGGGATACTAGGTGTTGTGTGGATAAAATAGTGCCGCTGAGCACAAGTCAAATTGACACCTATTGTACAGGTCCCATAAAATAAATACACGATCCATATTATCAAGGGGCTCGTACCTCAAAATCTTTCACTGACCCGCGTTAACCTCGTTCTCGGCATCGGGGACCGGCTCTATACCGTCCAACAAGAGCTGAAGCTGGTTGTTCACTCTTTGCCAGCTTTCGTCGACCGGTCCTACGATGCCCGACGTCGAAACGTCGACCATGCTTGGAAAGATTGCGCGCAGGGCGCGCGCTACACTCGCCGTCTTGGCGACTACAGGACTTCGCTGACAGACGGTTATGTACAGCAAGCGCCGGGCGTTCGCGTGTTCGGCGAGAGACGCGAGGTCGAGCTCCTGATCGAGCGACCCAAGACTGATATTCAGGCCGTCCAGCCGAGGGCAGTGTCTTGAGAGCGAGGCAAGGCCGCGAAGGGTGATAAGAGGCGAGGGAGATGGGCCCTCTGGACGAGAGAGCTGTATCCACGTGAAGATCTCCAAGGACGGTAGGCTCTTTGCGATTATCTCCAAGGCGTCATCATCGATAGATGTTTCGAAACCACCGCGAATCTTGACTGTTTGCAGTTCTTTGCAGGCGAATAGCGGGGAGAGTGTATCGAGCGTCAAGATGCATGCGAATTCGTCTATGCTGTGGTCCCGCGGGAACGCAACATCGAGTGCGAGCATCGCCGGGCGCCCACCCAGGTCAGAGAAGAAGTCCTGGAACTGGCGTGTGCTAGGGAGAAGGCGTACCCACACATCTAGCGTGTGCAGGACGTTTGAAGGTACGAGGCTCAGCACTGCTGTGATCTGACCTAAACTTTGTCCAAAGAGGTTCAGTTCCTCCAATGCAGTGAACGCATCGGGTCGGGTCGCCACCGATGCGTCTACGGTGACTTCGTCACGCAGTGAGGCCTTCAGCGTCTGAAGATGTGGCAAGCGTGTGAGGATGTCGAAGTCGCGTGCTGGCAACCATATCTGGGGGATATCTAGAAACGTGATGTCATGGAGTTTAGACAACATGTGTGAAAGGTCTTCGGCCAGGTATGGGTCCAAGAATTGATTCCAGGCGAATATATGGAAGCTGCTGAGCTGGGCGCATGGCAATGTTGCGAGCACGCCTGCCAATGGGATATCTTCTCCCGCAAAAGGTGTGTTGAGCCACAGCAGATTGCTGTTCGGCGAGAACTCGACCGCCTTGAGGAGGGGACAGCGGGAGATGGCAGGCAAGCATGCCAGCGTCACAGGCTCGCACTCGGTCCCGCGCCACGGAAGCCGGAGGTCGCGTAGAGACTGGAACAGCGGGAGGGACGCCGCCGCTCGCTGGCGTATCTGGCGACTGATGGTGCAGAGAAGACCATAGCTGACTGCCATGACTGCTTTGCGCTTGCGCATCATCGAGGCACAAAAGTCCAGCTTTTTGACACGATGTGCGTGCCTCCAGAATCGACTCCATTCGTCCGAAGAGGGATAGCGTGTAATTTCCTGCGATGAAGGCCGTGAAACTGACGGGAAGGCGCGATGGTATTAGAATACTCACCAATGTCCATACGGTAGGCCCTAGCGAGACATCGGTCGATCGCCCGTCCTCTCCACACGCAATTCGCATTTCCCATATGTCCGGCGACATACACTTAACAAGAGGGCTCACGTCGGGAAGGTCTGACCACAACGTGTTCATCACAGGTTCGTAGAATAGTCGGCATGTACATGCCAATGCTGTCAGAGGGGTGAGGTCTCGATAGGAGATGTGTATATCCGGCTCTCCGCGATACAAGATGAGTATTATCTCGTGCAGGATATCTCCAACGTACCAGAGTCGATGCATGGTGGGTGTAAGACAAGATAGTCTCGGGTTAGGGTCCAATTCGGTTTTCTTCGCGATCTAATCTAATCGGAAAATACCTCAAGCTGAAATTCTGACTCGCATCCCCGTCTCGTTCATCTCTCGTTCATCGACCACCATGGCACCTCTCACCCACCCTTCAATTAAAGGTACGTGCTCTTTGACATGCGTTCTACATTTTGGTCGTAGCTCATGTCATTCCACCCTCAAAGACGGCTGGTTCCGGGAGATCTCTTCCCAATGGCCTGGTCAAGCGATGACCTTGAAGGTCAGGAAGATCCTTCACGTCGAAAAGTCCCTCTACCAGGACGTCCTCGTTTTCGAGTCCGAGACCTACGGCAACGTTCTCATCCTCGACGGTGTAATTCAGTGCACGGAGCGTGATGAGTTCGCGTAAGTCGTGAAGCCTGCACCTTTTCGATGTGATCCTCAATCGTATCAACAGCTACCAGGAGATGATCGCTCACCTACCTCTTGCGAGTCACCCGAACCCGAAGAAGGTGCTCGTTATTGGTGGTGGAGACGGCGGTGTTGTGCGTGAGGTGCTCAAGCACGACACGGTCGAGCAGGTCGTATTGTGCGATATCGATGAGGTACGAGAATCATCATGACTCGATGACACCGGCCCGCATGTGCTGATCTGCACGTGCAGGCCGTGATCCGCGTCTCGAAGCAATATCTCCCACATATGTCGAGCCTTTTGTCGGACCCACGCGTCGTCGTGCACATCGGCGACGGCTTCAAGTTCCTCGCGGAGAACACTTCGACGTACGACGCGATCATCACCGATTCGTCGGACCCCGTCGGACCCGCAGCATCGCTCTTCCAAAAGCCGTACTTCGAGCTGCTGCACGGCGCGCTTGCGCCAGGCGGACACATCTCGACACAGGGCGAGTGCTTGTGGCTACACTTGCCGCTCATCAGCGAGTTGCGTCAGACGACACGCGCGCTCTTCCCCGTGGCGGAGTACGCGTTCACAACTATCCCGACCTACCCGTCTGGCCAGATTGGTTTTGTTGTGTGCTCCAAGGAGGCCGGGCGCGATATCAAAACTGCAGTGCGCAAGGTCCCGAATACGCGTTACTACAATGCCGAGGTGCACAAGGCCGCGTTCGTGCTGCCTGAGTTCGGGCGTGCATTGGCTGAGGAGGGGAAGGACATCCTCCCAAAGGTCGGCCGGCAGTTCGACGAGTCGAAGCCGGTCAAGAAGATCTTACTCCTCGGAAGTGGTTTCGTCGCTCGTCCTGCGGCAGAGTACATTGTTCGCAACCCCAACAACCGCCTCACTGTCGGTAAGTGATAAACGCCCTCAACGCCCTCATTTGGTACACTCGAGCTGATTTATTTTCAGCATGTCGCACGCTTGCGACCGCGCAGGGGCTGACTGCGGACCTGCCAAACACGTCGGCCGTGTCTTTGGACGTCACCAATACCCCTGTGCTCGAGAGGGCTGTTGCGGAGCACGACCTCGTCATTTCGCTCGTGCCTTACATCTACCACGCGTCAGTGATTAAGGCCGCGATCAAGGGCAAGACGAACGTCGTCACGACCAGCTACGTCAGCCCCGCGATTCGCGAGCTTGAGCCGGAGATCAAGAAGGCGGGAATCGTAGTGATGAACGAGATCGGTCTCGACCCTGGTATCGATCACTTGTACGCGGTCAAGACGATCGACGAGGTGCACGCGAAGGGAGGCAAGGTCCGTCGAGTGCCTACAATAATCGTAAACCTGAGTGCTAACAACCTCACAGGTCAAGGAGTTCCACTCCTACTGCGGCGGTCTCCCCGCGCCAGAGTGCTCTGGGAACCCGCTCGGCTACAAGTTCTCGTGGTCGTCGCGCGGTGTGCTGCTTGCGCTGCTCAACAACGCGTCGTATCTCGCCAACGGCCAGGTCGCGCAGATCGCCGGCAAGGACCTCATGAAGTACGCCAAGCCGTACTACATCTCGCCCGCGTTCGCGTTCGTCGCGTACCCGAACCGCGATTCGACGCCCTTCCGCGAGTTCTACCGTATTCCCGAGGCGGAGACGTGCGTCCGTGGCACACTGCGCTACCAGGGCTTCCCCGAGTTCGTCAAGGCGCTTGTGCAGCTCGGCTGGCTCGACATGTCGGAAAAAGCGTGGCTCGATGAGAGTCTCACCTGGGCGGAGGTCATGCAGAAGGCAATCGGCGCGAGCGATGCAAAGGAGAGGTGAGAAGAACTCTAATTTTCCCGTATACAATGCTGACCGTGATGCTCTGCAGCACTCTCGTCACGCGCATCAAGGAGATCTGCGCGTTCCCCGGCGCTGCCGAAGCGACTCGCATCATCTCTGGCCTGCGTTGGATTGGTCTTTTCTCGTCTGAGAAGGTCACGCCACGCGCCGGAAACCTCTTGGACACCCTCTGTGCGCAGCTTGAGACCCTGATGAAGTACGAGGAGGGCGAGCGCGACCTCGTCATGCTGCAACACAAGTTCGTCGTTGAATGGGCCGACGGCGCAGTCGTACGTGTCCAACAAACTGGATTTCCTTGATCCCTGCTCATCTCCATATCTAGGACACGCTTACGTCCACTATGGAGGCGTACGGCATCCCCGGCGGACACTCCGCGATGGCCCTCACGGTCGGCGTGCCATGCGGCATAGCGACCCAGCTCGTGCTGGACGGCGTCATCAACACTCCCGGTGTTATCGTGCCCTACACCAAAGAGATCTGCGACCCCATCCGCAAGCTCCTCGAAGCCGAGGGCATCGCGCTCGTCGAGAAAGTCCTATAAAAATGCCCGGCTGGCGGAAGAAGGATCTGTATTCATATAGATGACCCGGCAATGCTTCGTCTGACTGGTAGACGCATCGTGCCGTACGTGTAGCATAGACAAACGACGGTACTGTGGAACATTGTTTCTATACACCAGGGCTATGGGCACCGATCCGGGATGGGGCGGGTGTGATCACTGCTGAAGCTTTCAGCACCGAGAATCTGGGCGGAAGATACAAGTATACTTATCATGGTGAGCGACGGGCAAGAATTGCGCCCGTATTAGCGAACAAGACTACCGACGTGCACCGAGCCTGGCCGAAACGAGAATTGGGCGTCTCACATCTCGGCGAACTTGATCATACTCATTCATCGGCTCTCCTTCGTACTCTTCACTGCTCCTCGTTCTCGCAGCCTACAATCTTCATGATGCATCGCTTCTGGGACGTAAGTGATATTTTCCGTCAGATACTTGACATTTTGCACCGTAGAAACCAGCCTGAGGGGCGATTTGGAGTCTCCGAACGTGACCTTACGGCGCTCGCAGCACTGGCACGCACATGTCGAAAGTTTCACGAACCAGCGATGGGCATGCTTTGGTCGGAACTTCCGAGCGTTGCTCCGCTGGTTATGTGCATGCCCCAGAGTACCTGGCAGGTGCGAGGAGTTGAAGAAGGATTTAGTCCGTTGAGCGGAAAAGGTACGGTCGCCTCAAGAGCCTTGGTAAGTGCACACAATGTACAACCCGCCACCTAATTTTGATCATGTTTCGCCCAGAAAATCATGCGGGAGCCAACACCGGAGGAATGGGAGCCTTTTTGGCGGCATGCATACCGTATCCGATCGTTGAACTTATGCGTTGTGCCAACAAGCACTGAGGCTTTGGGGGTCAGCTATGAACTCCTTTCGATAATCAGCCAACAGATATGCGTCCGGGCATCAGCGGGCCTTCCGTTGTTTCCGTATCTTTGCCAGCTGCAAGTTCCATGGCGCGGAACCGACACAGAACCGGTCACACTGGCTTGTTTGCCCATCCTCTTCCGTTCTCCTCGCCTTACAGACATCCTCTTTGCGCGGAAATTTGGAAGCCGCCCCAGGCCGAGTGAACCTGAAGATATTCCGCTCGCAGGAGTCCTTGTGACACTGCCAGCCGCCCAGCTAAAGTCTTTCCGTGTGTCCACATGGAAACATTTTTCCAATGCAGACCTGGAAGCAGATCACTCGCTCATGGTTTCCCGTCTCCGCGACATCTCTATCCTGAGCAACAGGCTGATCAAGCTTAAAGCACGGGATATAAACGCACTTGCCGTACTGCCCCATCTTACAACGCTCAACGCTGCTCTTCCTACCGACTTCTCTGGAGACATCACGGCGACTTCGTCCGATACGTTCCATTCGTTGGAGCACTTGAGCCTTTCCGGACATACTTTGACTCAGATCATAAACATCCTGCACTTTGTTCCATCCTCCATTCTTCACAACCTGGACGTTTTCCTGGACGCCTTACCCAGCACTCATGAGTTCAAAGCATTCTTTTCCAGCGTCGGAACCCTCCCTTTCCTACGCACAGTCGACATTATGTTTGACTCAGCGCCAAATTCCAACGCAGGCGAGGACTGTGGACTCATAACTCTTGACACGCTGTCCCCGATACTCGCTTGCAAGAATTTGACGACACTGAGAGTAATTGGACTCTTCGAGACGACCATTGGCGATGCCGCTCTGGATGTGATAGCGAGGAGTCTGCCGGCTTTGGAGCATTTTTCATGGGAGCAGGGTTGCTTTGAACACCGAGGACCAAACATGCCAGGGCTCATATCGCTTCAAGGCCTCGCCGCTCTCTCGAAGTACTGTGGTCGTCTGGAGACCGTGTCCGTTGGACTTGGGGCGGTGGACGAGGCACTTCCCCTGATCCTCGGAGATGCGAACGCTGTGCGTATGAAAGTCTTTGGGGTTTCTTACAGGGGAGTCATAGTAACAAAACCGGCGGAGGTGGCGCGCGCCATGCACACGATATTCCCGGGCTTGATCACCATCGCATCACTCGGTTTAGCGAACGATGTCGAAGAAAGCTGGGATAAAGTACATGACGAACTTCAGATCTTGTTAGGGCGTAGCCGCGTCCTCGACAGTGGAGACGAACGAGGCTGGTGACGAGGCCGGAATCGGGTTCTGTTTGTGAGATAGGTGCGTACTATCCTTCGACTGTATAGCAGCTAGCTTATTTACTTCCAAAGGTGCTCGCTGTGTGACGGTCGTCCGCGGCCGCCCATTTATTATGTCCCCGACACTCTAAGCGCCACGGTACCGATCCGCTCAAGATGATTTCTATCTTCGCGCTAGTGGGGTATGTCGCCGCGCCTGTAAGAGTAGCCGACAGTTCGAAGTAAAGCAATCATTGGTCACTGTTTGCTGCGTCCGAGCCAGACGCGGTGTGGCGTCGATCTGCAGTCCTCGTCTCGCCACATGGGGGCATTGTATAACATGGCCGGCAGCACTCCATAAAGACGAAAACCACTGTTTAAAGCTGAAAGTCGAGAAAAGGAGTCCAAAAATTAAAAGCAATGTCCCGGTCCGTCTGACGGTCTGACGTCGCCAGGAAAAAGATGCCGTCTCAAAAAGCAGGGCTCAGCCGGGAATTGAACCCGGGACCTCCTGCAAGCGGATCCAAACGGATCGGATTTCACAACCCGAAGCAGGAATCATACTACTAGACCACTGAGCCGTGGCACAATACTCTTACGCGACGCCAGTACCGATATTGGGACGAGACTCGTTCGACTGCCGCCCCCGGTCCGCGCACGAGCCTTTCTTGCTTTGCTTTCGCAATCAGCCAAAATGCGAGGCCACGAAGAAGAACGACTCAGCCAATCCACAGTCTGACTAACGGACCCAGGTGCGAAGATCATCGGCTTTGTCCTCTGAATGTCAGGGGTACAGTGCGAAGGCTTTTACGCCGAGCTTCCCGCGGTGCACAATGCACTGCGAAAATCAGGCTTCGAATCTCACCGTGTCGCTTTTTCTGCATTGCATCAGGTATGCATTGACACGGCTGCCTATCCGTTATCACGTATTGAACTGCCTTGACAGATGTTCCATCCACCGGTTGCAAGTTCAGACACCGGACGCGTTTTACTGGAGCTGGCGATGATGTCTTTAGAGTCGTATAAGTAGTCGTGTGCCGTCGTGTTCACAACCGCATGGCGCTCGAAGCTGGTGTGGTCCTGTACGAGCAAGTCGAGTCTTGGTGCGCAGTGTACGCGTAGGTCCCTGTAGCTATCACGCTCAAGCGTTACGTAGGAGACTGACTCTGGGTGTTATCGTGGGGACAACTGGTACGTGCGGTTGCCAGCCCTATTCTACGTCTACTGATCGACTTCCACAGCTCTACTATGCTATGACTACCTATTGACCTTTGCAGACGAGGTTCACTGCATATGGCGACGAAAATTCTCCGCCGTCACAGTAGTCTTTGTTCTTATGCGCTATCCACCTTTGTTCAATCAAGCGTTCCTGCTCGTCAACTTCGTAGTCTGGCCAAGATCATTTCTCGATCAAGCCTCTCTCACGTCAGTACTTCGTCCTCTCCTTTACCAAAGCGTTATTGCTGTCGGCTGATACCGGTATTCAGATGTCGCATCGTATTGAAGCTTGACATCGCCGTTGCGACACTGGTATACTTTGGCGAAGCCAGTGAGTAACTCACGGGAGACCTCTCCTAGCTTCCAGCTAATCCATCTTTCAGTGTTCTGTGCTCTCCGGCTGTTCGCCATCTACAACAAGAATGTCAAGATCGCAGTCCTTGTATGGTGTCTGTTTCTTGTGGAGGTTGGCGGTAACGCGGTCGGTGCTCCGCGTCACAATAAAGTCTCTAACTGACCTTGATGTAGTGGGTATATGGCGCGGGCACGTTCTCAGCGAGGTCGTATCCATATTCCGGATGCACACAAGACCTTGGCGTACAATCACAACTAGGAAATTCCGTGTAAGTATCATGTAAATCGTTTGATCCGGCATTATATCTAAACATTTCGATATCTGTACAGTGGTACGTCGCCTTTGTTTGTCGCGTAAATGAGAAGAGGCTTAACCCTCGATATGCAGCCTTTGCAGGGATGGCCACGGCTATCACTGCTGAATTCATCGTTCAAATCCTGACGTGGAGGGTGACCGGACAGGTATGGAAGACGCTGAAGCGCATGAACACGCCACAACCATTGATTAAGCTGCTGCTACGAGACGGTATGTGCCTAGTGCCTGTTGCTGGCGTGTCTCTCATGCAATCAAATGGTCGACAGGCGCTCTGGTGTTTACGTGCGTACTGTTCCGCCGGTACGTGCGCCGTGCTGTCGCTCATGAACGCGTCATGTTACAGCTGTGTATGTGCTGTAACCATCGGGACGATGCTCGTGGTACGTACATCGTCAATCTTCTCCGGTTGATATCTCTGAACAAATTTCAGACTCGTTTTGAGTTGTCGGATGCCGTATTACCGTACGTATGCCGACATACCTACCCTGGTGATACCGCTAATCGACACCCGGCATTAGCGTAAACGCACTTTGCATATGCCGTATGATGCTGCAGCTGCGACGCGTGTACCTCCGTGACGAGGGTTCGGAAGATGGCGCCGCATTGACACTGAGGCTGGTCGGAAACATCGGCGCCCCGCTCACGCCCGTTCTATTCAGAGGTGAACGATCGATGACTTCCCCCGCCGGAGAGGAGGAGGGCGATGAAGAGGACGAAGAGGTCTACGTGTACAGGAATCCGCTTGGAGCGGACTGTGTAGAGCTGACCCCGTTTCCAGGATCCACTTCCGAATAATTATGTTCATTGTCCTTGAATAATCGGGAACAACCCATGCCTCAGAATGGCGTCCCAGGCGACGTGTGGTTCTCTGAGGTCGTCGAGCCATCCGAATTCGCAAGGAGTAGCAGCACGGGCCACCAGAACAGGATGCCTGCTCCGGCCTCAATATAGGCTCGTATTATCAATTTGTCGCGTTGATGAGGCTGAGTCGGGAGACAGCTATTGAGGCAGTGCTTGCAGTAAGACACCTTTTGGCGCCTCCTGTGGCGCAACTCTCCCATCACCGTCGCGCTAAAGAGCGTCTTCGTTATGACCCAAAATTCACAGCAGGGACATCCTCCTAGCAAATATTTAGATTGCCTCTGCCTTCCAGTGAGCGCAGAAATATCGCGCGAGTCAGGTTTGGCAATCAACGCTCTGTTTGTGCTGCACGATCTGATGCCACCCTTTCCAGTTTGGGCGCCGCGCCCCTCCCAGACGTCATGAACCCCGCACGACGACGGTGGTGGTTTCTCATATATAATGGCGAGACCTGAGATTGCAACACGCCGAGCTCCTCTCTCGAACGCTCACCTGATTCTGGCCAGACAACGATTATCCCATCGCTTGAATCAATACCGCAATGGCGAAGCGACAGCTCGAGTTCAAAGGTTATGCGCTTGTCGGTACGTTGAGGGTGGTACAGGAGTCGTCGTCGAGATACTCACCATTGGGACCAGATCCGAAGAAAATGACCGACCTCCAGGTCACCGCCTTCAAGCCCAAAGACTTCACGGACGACGACGTCGAGATCGCCATCACTCACTGCGGCGTGTGTGGCTCCGACGTGCACACTCTGAAGCAGGGCTGGGGAGAGAGCAAGCTTCCTCTCGTCGTCGGGCACGAGATTGTTGGAAAGGCTACACGCGTCGGCAAGAATGTAGAGGGCATCAAAGAGGGCGATCGAGTAGGCGTGGGCGCCCAGATCGGAAGTTGCTTGCAGTGCAGACAGTGCAAAGACGGCTACGAGAATTACTGCCCCAAGCAGATCGACACTTATGTGCGTATATGCGTCCTTTTCTGCGCATCCATGACATTGAAGTGCATATATGCGGGCAGAACGCGGAATATCCTGACGGGGTCGTCACCCAAGGAGGGTATTCCACCGCCATTCGTGCCCATCAGCACTTCGTCTTCCCCATCCCGAAGGAGATCGAGTCGCGCCATGCTGCTTCGATGTTGTGTGCTGGCCTCACCGTCTTTTCTCCGCTGAAGACGAACGGCGCTGGTCCCGGCAAGAGAGTCGGTGTCATTGGGATTGGCGGCCTCGGCCACTATGCCATTCTCTTCGCCAAGGCACTGGGCGCCGAAGTGTACGCGTTCACTCATTCTCCCGACAAGATGAAGGACGCGAAGGAGCTCGGTGCGGACCACGTCGTGGACACGACAAAGAAGGTGAGTTTGTCATGGTTCTTGTTTTTTCCGATCTCACCTTGCGCGCGGTGATATAGGACTTCTCCAAGCCGTACGCGACCACGCTCGATCTCATCGTGAGCACAATGGACGCGACTCCGCAGCTGCCGATCAAGGAGTTCTTGAGCATGCTGTATGTGCACGGGCGCCTCGTGAACGTTGGCATCCCGGACATGGACAAACCGTTCCCTACGCTGCACGCGTTCGACCTCGTGCCGAACGGCGCGTACATCGGGGGGTCCCACGTCGGATCGAAGGCGGAGGTCATGGAGATGCTGCGCGTCGCTGCTGAGAAGGGCGTGAAGCCATGGATCGAGGAGCTCCCGATGAAAGATGTTGCGAAGGCGATCGAAGGGGTGGGAAAGAACACGGTGCGATACCGCTATGTTTTGACGCAGGACCTCGACTGGTGAGCAGACAACAATATTGTGAAGCCCGAGCACGACTTCAGATTCATGTATAGAGAGAATCCGTCAACGGAAAGCTTTTTTCGAATTTTTACAAAGTGTCATACTCAGTCGGTAGCAAAGTCCAAACCTTACACTGTTTCTTTCGCACTATCTGCTGTAAGTAAACTCGTTACTCCACAATGCAAACGCGACGCGAACACAACACGTGATCGCGTCACATGGTTTTACATCTAAGGCGTCTGCCGTCCCTCGATGGTTTCTCTCTTTCGACCCACCATGACCTTGAATATTTCCTTTCCCTCACAACCTTTGGAAAAACCTCCAATTACGCTCTGTGCTCGACATCTGACAATCGCGCGACCTAGCTGCTTACCCTCTTGACTAGTAAAAGCTATACCGAGTTTCCTCCGATGCTGTGGACAGTCGGACAGTACTTCGATACTTGGTTTGGCCGGACATGAGCCGCCTCAGGTGCGTCGCGAGCTAATTTGACTCATGATGGTTCTGATTGCATGTGGGTGGGGCCAGCTCGAATCTCAAAGGAGCGCTTTGAGAACGCCGAATACGTCGAGGGGATGGGGGAGCTTGTTGTGGTCGGACGGTGCGCTCCTTGTGTGATTGTTCTCTCTACTTTCCACGCTGTTTGTAATGGAATAGCTTCAGACTCCAAAGACCTTGTCAAGGCCAGATGGCCTAGACAGCCGCTTTGTTCACCCTTCAGAAAATGACTTGATCGGCCTCACGGCCCACATCCATGCCACACAAGAGTCATGCAATGCGGCGTCACATCGCCACAGATACCATTACGTGACCTCGTATTGTATATGGACGTGAGAACTTCTATACGTAGGACGCCGACATCGCATCGCCAACACGAGGCTGATCACAGTGATTAGTGTTGAGATATGTTCACTTCCGCCATTTTACAGCCGTCCTCTTCACTGTTCCGATTTCCTTGACACCGATCTACGCGCACCACCAAGACAACACCGATCCACTCCTGCAGGCAGACGAAGTCCAACTTATGCCGCAGAGACACGCAGCGTATGCTTTAACCGCCTGATGATGGGCTGTCCGATGAGAACGGCCTTATACTTCCAACAGAACTCATAGAAGAGCGTCCACGTTCAGACAGATGCTGTTCCAGTCCAGGACAATATTTCTGTGGGTACCTTACTACCCACGGTCGTATCCCGCGCGCACGCTTTGCGTGAACCACCATGAAACCCTGCGGAATGGAGGGTGAACTGCCGTTTGGCACCTAGTACGAGATTTCACTTGTTACAGAGGCCGAAGTACTAACATGTTGCCCTCAGTGCCAGTATAACAGGTAGGAGTTCATGCACCACCCCGTGTCGAGTTCGCTAATTACGTTTAGCAGGAATCCGAGCTCAGCTTGCAGCAAGCGACCTAGTGGACCCATCCAGATATCGCATTGGGAGCAAGATAGACATCATAATAGGCCGCTCAACGCATTCCTGTCCGTTGAAGAAGGATCCAGCAACGGAGGAGTTGTACCACACAGTCGATGAGACAGAACCAGTGTACGTCCTTACAATATGACCCTCCCGACGCTGTGTGTTCATCTCACCATTCAGACATCTATTCTCTACTCGGCGCTTGTCTGTAAAATGCGAAGTAAGAGACCTTCCTAAGAGACGTCTGTCTCGTATCATGTCTACGCACTGCGTCGTCTGCAGCGGTTCCTGGACTTTGCACGACTTATTGGACGACAAAGGAACTCGTGGACAACGAGCATGGTCAAGCGAAGGTACACCTTCATCTGTATCCATATTAGACATGGACTGACAGGTTACAGGCAAGCGCACTGGGATGGCAGAATTGTCCGCCCTTGGAGATGACTCGCTGACGGTTATACTGCGCGTCAGCTACGATATCCACGTTTTTGGAGAGGTCAGTGGACCCTGATTTTTATTTCGTCATTGGCTCACAAACGTTCAGGAAATGCTGGCCTCTACACCCCATGCCCACCCGTTTATTTCTGGGGCGCTTTCTGGTGATTTGATCCACATTCTCGAGGATATCCTGAAGGGGTTAATCGAGGATATCGGCGAGAGCGAAGCAATCGATCGTGCATCCAAACTATTAGCTGGGATGGTTGATGTATTGCAGGCGAGCATAGTGTGATTGACTCGCCGTTCTCATTGTGCTTACCAATTTGCGCCTTTCAGGACGTTCACCCCGCAGCTCAGGCTGTGCTCTTTGGCTTCAAATTATCTGCTCAGGTACATAGTCGCCGACTGGTACGGTTCATTCCCTTTCTAAGCGTTCCACAGTTCTTCAGGAACAAGAAACAATTTCTGCACAGATTTCGAGGGTTGATAAGGAAGGCCCACGACTTGCTTCGATGTCTTAGAGACGTCCCCTACGTCACGAGAGAAAGCGAGGATGGCTGGGAGCACGTCGCGATCGTGGAGGCAATGGAAGCTGTGCTGGAGATGGCCGCGTATTCGAAGATCTTGGCCGGGAAAGGACTTACAGGTACATGCTCACACTCAACAAACTATCCGCGCTCGCTGAAAAGTGCCTGTAGCAAGGATTTTGGAGACACAATTTGGCTCGAAATTGGAAGACTTGTCCGCAAGCTTCGACGAGTGTGATCGCAACCTCAAGCGTGCTGTGGACCAGGAAGAGCAGCGGTCTCGGGGTACGAGCGCGATTATCTGCGATTTCCCGATCATTCTGACCATTTGGTGCAGCCATGAAAAAACTCTGCGACTTTCTGAGGCCGGTTAGCCAGACATCTGCTTGAGACTCTACACTCGCACCCGGGACGCGAGAGGTCATCTTGACCTCCCTGAACGAATTGCTCGATGACCCAATCTCGCGGGTAGTGTGGATTTCAGGGGCGCCAGGCGTCGGCAAGACTACTTTGGTCGAAGCACTCAGATCGCAGCGTCGCTCAAAGCGCGATCAAGTCGCATCCTTCTTCTGTTCAAGCGAGGAACGACTGTCTGACCTGTGGCCAACGGTGGCTTATCAGGTCGCGCAAAGCTCACATGCAGTGCGACGTAGTATCATCTCCACCATGACAGAAGAGCGTTGCTCTAGCGCCATCAAGGATCAGTTCAAGACGCTCGTAGTGGATGCTCTACAATCGTTCGACAAGGACCGTAAACTCATCGTCCTCATCGATGGGATCGATCACGCCGCATTCACCTCGTACAAGCATGGTGACTTTCTGGACCTGTTGAGCACTTTTGCTCAATGGTCGTCCTCTGTCGGAGCGAATTGCAAGCTGGTCGTTTCCAGCCGCAGACTGCACGACATATACAAGTGCTTCGTTTCTGTGAATCCTCACAGTCTCAATCTCTCCGACTACCCATGGTCGGAGAATAATAGGAGCGATATTCTTCGCTTTCTCACCCGCCAGCTGCGCGAACTGCGGAAGAACTCTGTGGATGACGCGCAGGCTGACAGTGTTACCCAACCTGTCGTATGGCCGGACGACGCCTCTCTTAGTCGATTGGCTGACCTTGCCGATGGCTCCTTCATGTGGGCTAGTGCCGCAGAACAATACATCGCGATGGGCCGCGCGAATTGTGAAGGACGCCTCGAGAGGATCTTGTCATCCGGTATTCCGACGGATACAAGGTTACCCATATTCAGACTTTACCTTGACACCCTTACGAGCTATTGTTACACACTCGACGACTCGGAAGACACATTCATCGGTCAATTCTTCGGGGCCTTATCCGTCTTTGCACGACCGCCATCATTCGACGAGTTGGTCAAACTCTCTATTCTACCTGCAGAAATCTCGTCTAGTCACGAGACCCGAGACATCCGTCTTACGGACCTCCACAAACGATTAGGACCTCTGCTTCCGTTCATCAAGCACGGCAAAGACGGAGCCGGTATTCAAGTCTTCCACCGAACCCTGTCGTACTTTCTCATGTCGAAGGCTGCTGGCCGTTTCAAGATCAACGTGCAGACGCAACATGCCTTACTCGCTAAGAAGTACCTCACCTGGCTCAATGCTTCGCTTCATTTCAATGTCTCGGAGACCATCACTTCCCACTCGAAACCAGCCAGAGCCCCATTGGACGCGTTATTCAGCTGCGCTTGTCGCATTTGGGTGCAACATCTTGGCTTCTCCTCCAATCTCCCAGTCGCACGGGTGTCAGAAGTGATGCACCAGGTTGAACAACTATTCTATGGGCACTTCTTGCACTGGCTCGAGATCATGAGTCGCCTCTCTTTGGTACAGGCTGTTCCCAAGATATTGCAGGAAATCGTTGAATGGGTATAGGTCAGTCAATCGTGCACGCCACTCTATACGCTTCTGATGTCAAAACAACACATAGGTACACAAACCCGACAACCGTCCACTCGTGACCTTCCTTGAAGACGCTAAACATTTCGTCTCCGCCTTCTGTGTTCCCATCACCTTCAATCCCGCACACATTTATATTTCTGCAATTCCATTCTCCGACAGTCATAGCAGAGTCGCTCGAATCTATCGAGATGCATTCAAGAAAACGCTCATCGTGTACGAGAATTCCGACGGTCGGATGCTTGGGCCAAGTCCTCAGCCTTATCATGATCCCTTACTTGCCATCGCCTTCTCCACAAACGCGGAACGGGTCGTTTCTGGATCTGCTTCGGGCAAGATTTGTGAATGGGACACGCAGACGGGTGCCCCCGTGAACGAATGGCAGCCACGGCCAGGCGGCGCGGCTACCGCGATAGCCTTCTCTCACGACTTGCAGTACATCGCATTAGCTGGCTCGCCTAACACACTCCGCTTGTTCAAGACTCGAGACCTGCGATTGGCGACATCTGCTGCAGAGGTGGCGCCAAAGGTGTTTTCCGACACGTCTGCTGCTATTCTCACGTGCGTCGCGTTCTTCCGCTCCGAGACGCAAGGCGAGGCGGAGAGACTTGCATGCGGTTTCTCCGAACCCGCAAGAGGCTCATTCGGAACATACACGTCGTCTATTCGCATCATCGACCTCAAGTCCTGCAGAGTCGTGGGCAAAGTGGCATTTGTTACAGACGCACCGATACATTCCCTCAACATCTCTCCGAATGGCGCATACATCATGGCTCGAACTTCCGATATCTCGGCATCTTTCTGCTCTGGTCACGTACCTCGAATATCCGTAGGATCTATGAGCTCGAATCGGAGTGTGCTCATATGGGAGCTTGACAGCAATCGGGTTTTCCCTTGGAGATCAGAGTCTGCGGACTCGTCCGAGGCGAGTTCCGGGACGTCAGGCCCGTCCTTAGCCTCGAGGGATCGCAAGAAGCCCTTCAATCACAAAGTGGCAGGCCTCCAGGGTACGGCATGTATCATGGGCCTCGAGTCGACGGGAACACTAGCCCTTCAATATTCTCCTGACGATGTTCGAGCATTCTCAAGCCCGATGCGCGACATTCAAGTTATCGCTGGCGCGACCACAGCCAAGGACATATACATTTGGGACACCTCAACAGGCGAGTTGGAGCTAGAGCTACCAAGACATACGCAGAACTGCAACGATGATCACATGCTCCTCACCTTCTCCGGCGATGGGCATTACCTCGCTTCCGCGCTGTCGAACGGCGACATCGTAGTCTGGGACGTGTCGCAGCGAGTATCTTCGGTGAAGCCCCAGAGCGCAGTGTATCCTGCCCATCTACGATTGTCAACGCATAGCTCGTTGCACGGCGCCCATCCTCGCCCTGCCTCGCTTGGACTGGGCGGCAGCCGCCCCGCAGTTCCCGAGCTCTTGGCTTCCGCCACGTCTCTTGATGATCATTCATACATGGACAGCGAGGGATGGGTGCGCGACAGGGTTGGAAATCGCCTGTTCTGGGTCCCACTGGACCGCAGGGCAGGGTTGTGGTGGCCGCGCATGGTATCTGTCAGCGATCCCCTGAAGAATAATATGACGGTGGTCGACTTGAGCAAGTTCGTCCATGGCGGAAATTGGACCGCATGTCGGACGGATCCCAGAGGTGAGAACAAGATACGGGAAGCTTGTCCCGGGCGCTGACCTCATTCTCTGCAGCCTGACCAATTTCAGGCCGGTGACCACGGCGCGGACTATGTGTGATACAATGCGACGGCTCTTGATAGTGGGACGATGACAGAATGTATTGTTACAATGCCGTCATATTTGTATTTGCTAATATCGAGTGATGCTATACAGAAAATGTGGATGAAGATGGAAGCTGCGTGATGGCAAGGTTATGCGGTCTCGAAGGTGAGGGTCTACGACATGGACGTTTAGCCTCTAGGACACGCGTAGATAGGACGACGGAATGCGTACCGGGGCAGCTACGTTTCCGAAGGTGCGTTCGAAGCGCGTGACATCTCCCGTTACGAGGAACACATTCTCGCCAGGTGCATAGACAAGTGTGTTGCTCGGTGTGGCTGCAACAATGATATGAATTAGGAGCACCGTCGGATAGCGAACGTCATCGTACCGCCGTCAGTGTTGACCCATTGTACCTCAAGGATGCGATCGCTGCCTTTGCGAAAGCTCCAGATGGCGCTCTCGCTAACTTCCGCGATGCCGGTCGCTGCTGTAAACGCGTTGGGGACGCCTTGTGGCGTGGCGTGCGGGGCGGCTGATGACCACAAGTGTCAGGAAAGGATCGAGAACTCGTTTACAAGGTGCTCACTTTGGGTGACGCCGCCAAGATACACGTAGTTGAAGGAACGCGGTGTAAGGTTGCCCGAATCAGAAGAGAACCCTTTGATGGCTCCGACAAAGGGGAAGTCTTTGAAGCCGTTCTGCATGGCACAGTTCATGTCAGGTATCTTCACCACAAAACAGAAGCAAAATATCTTACGGAGGAGAGCACATCGAACGGCGCGCCACTGCAGTCGTTGATAATCACTCTCAGGGCATCGGCACGGGCCGTTGTGTATCCGTACTCGCCGAAGTCGTTCGGTTTCATACTGAGGAAACCATCGAGGTGGGGACGTCCGCCGGGCGCGTTGTCCGGCGACGTGACGCGCACGATACCATTGCGCGGGGAACACCCGCCCTTTGGAGGAGGCGCAGAAGCGGCTGACGGGCGGGGCCTAGGTCTCCCTGCAAGTGAAGTAACGCATTAGAGCTCAGCGCCCGGGTTGAGTAATGCCACAGAATGCAACACTTACCCTGACGGCGGTGAAGATTTGGCTTATTGGGGCCAAGTCCGCGCGCCATCCGCTGCCCATTGGTAAGGACCATTTCGAGTGCCTTCAAAACCGTGTCGATTGGGTTCAAGGGCAAGTTATCGCCGCGAGTCTGGATGCCTGTCGGAGCATCTGTCGAGGTGGCAGTCGGATTGGCGAAAGCGCTAGAGGCCGCCAGGATGAACACAATACATCCAAAAATACGCGAGGCGGAAGGCATCGTTGAAGAGCGCGATTGGTGAGGTAGAGAGCGTGTGGTTAAAAGAGTGTGGTTGACGACGTTGTCGACGTGTGTGGAGAGTGAAAGCGGAGAATCACGACAGTCTGGAAGAGGGCTCCCAGATGAGGCTTACACTGAAAGCTTTTCATTATATAGACAATATGAGTGGCTGACTTTACTGACCGGTATGGCTGACTTCGTTTGCGAGACTTGCGATCGAAGCTGCGATCAGTCAGAATTGTTATCGACGCATGCCAGCTCAGGTTTGCGGCAAGCAGATTGCAGGGGCACAAGAGCAGGGAAAAGAAGCAAGTCAAAGAACCGTAGGTCCACATACGTATGCATCACTGTAAAAGCCAGGGTTTTGTTGGATGTTATGGTAGTATGCAGGTACTAGCGAGATCGCGACTGCCAGTGGCAAGCTTCGGCGCTTATTTGAAGGACATTTTGAAACCCGTGGGCGACGCGCGCGTGCCACTGCCCGACTCTGTTCAACGCAACACCCATCTCTCTCACTATCACAAAAACTCACGCGTCCTTACGCGTTCTCGCCCTCGATTTCCTGCGTAGGGGGACTCCCATACATTTTAAACGATTTCTCGCCAGTCAACTATGGCGTCTTCCAATTTTCAAGACAAGGCTCAGCTGCTGGTTGAGAGAGCAAAGAAGAGAGCAACCGTCGGTGATACGAAACGAGAGGCAGCGGAGAAGCTGAAAGAACAGGTACGCTGTACACAGTTTAGGTCAAAAGCCTTTGTTCGCTCAGTACAATACATTGGCAGGGCAATGCATATTACAAACAAGGAAAGTACGAACAGGCGGTCGAGTGCTACGAAGAGGCCGTGTTGGAATACGGCCCCCGAGCCTCTTACCTGAGCAACCTCGCGGCTGCGTATATCAAACTTTGCGAGTCAGTGTCTTGCTGCTAGTCTACGTATGACGCCTTACGCTGACCCGGCTCTCAGCTGGAAAGAGGCACAGGAAGCGGCTTCGCAAGCTCTACTTCGTGATCGGACACTTCTGAAGGCACGATTTAGGCGAGGGGTAGCGAGAAAGAATCTCACGTGCCTTCGTATGGCTACAACAGGTCAGTCCATGAGTCTCATGAGGTGTTTCTCCCCGATGGTAATGAATGAACGCGTACAGATTTCCAAAACGTCCTCAAACAAGACCCAACATGTCAACCGGCGCGTGATGAGCTAGCGTGGTGCAAGTTGATGCTCGAGAATATGGAGCGACCGGGCGATGAGTCGGACGAGCTCGAACTTGCCGCACGCCCGTTCCACGATGATCCCAACAGTGGAGAAGACACCGCATTCTTCTCAGACTCCAGCGACTTTGAGCTGACGGGGAACGGAGTACCTTGTCGAGAGTATAATCACGAAGGCTGCAAGAAAGGATCGACATGTCGTTTCAGACATGCGCCTGACGGTCGAAGTATCCGCGATAAGTTGTCAGTCGTTCTTGCTTCATGATCACGCTCATGCTGATACCGTCACATCTAGAGGACGCAACGTGTGTACGTACTTCTTGCTGGGCCTCTGTAAGGACTCCGACGCACAGTGCCTCTACGCGCACGACAGGACATACCTACCCAAACTGCTCTGGGACGATCCATACCGGCTGGATTTCGACCGCAAGCTCATTGAGGCATCGGGCGCGTTGACATCTGCAGAAAGCTTCGAGGCCCTTGTGCGCCTGTGCAACCCCCAAATGGCCGGCCCATCCTGCTTGCCACGCGTACGAACGGAGACAGTCGAAAGGGAGAGTTACCGCCTCAAGTCTGCCGCGCGGTGGCAACGCACGAGGAATTCGGAGTACAGGACAGGCGGCCCGATTCCAATGCAAACCCGAACGGTGCCTCTGTGGGAGGGTATAAGCCACGCATTTGATTATGAGCCCGACGCAGACGAGGTCGATTTTGGATACGAGGATGAGTACGACTATTCCGGCGACGAGGAACCGGCGCTGTCAGATGCTGAATCCGATTCCTCCCAACATGATGCATAGTGCGATTGATCAGGCCACCGTGAGTCACTTTTACGTTGTTCTGCCTGGCATCGCACTCATACAGCCCGTATCAGAGCGTCGACGTAGACGACGATTATGCCGAGCTTGTAGTGTGTATTTCGCCTAACTAAAGGGGTTGTACGGTGTGCTATGAAAGTCTATTGTCTGCTCGAGAAGGTCCGTAGTCGGGGTGGCGGTCATATGTCATCCGCGACGTCGAGGCTCGAAGGCGGGTATTGCTCCGGTCGTTCAGGCTGCCACAAGGGTGAATGTCTAATTGTAGATGAGACACTCGTGAGTCATTCAGGTCGACGGGAACCGTGTGGCCAGGACTCACAGCGACTGACGCGGAGCCAAATTGTGACACGAAGGCAGCCACGTCGCCTACCAGCGCAAAAGCTCCACTACTGGAAACGTACACGATTGTCGTGGCCGGCAGAGCTAAGCGGGCCGTGCGTTAGTCAAGCAGGATAGTGCCGTGCAGCTGCGGTACAAAAAAGAGCAAGCTTACAGCCATCCGTGTTCACCCACTGCGGGATTATATCCCCCGCTTCAGATATGCTCCATATCGCGCTCTCTACCCCCACCTGTGTACCAGCGGCGGCCGTAAAGGAGTTTCCGACATTCTGGGGAAGGGCATGCGGCGCGGCTGCGAAGTATGACAACATATCAGCAGTCGTAGTCAGAACATGACCGGAAGATGGTGCGCAACGCACTCTCAACACTTGCGCCAATATACACATAATTGAATGAGCTATGGCCGATGTTGTAGCTCGTGTCAGCAAAACCCGTCATGCCGGACAGGTACGGAAACGTCGGGTGGCCATTCTGTTCTGAGCATTAGTAGAACGCACACGAGGAACGAAAGGCAGTGAAATGGGACCGACCGAGGGCACAATGTCCATCGCAGCATTGTCAGAGTCGGTGCAGTACGTGAGACTGGCAGCAAGCGCCTGGGTAGCGTCGGTGGTGTAGCCGTATTCGCCGAAGGAATTCATCCCCGCAGACAGATAACCGTCCAAGCTGTCTGTTGTGACATGGATTAGGCCAGTCTTCGCGGTGCACGAAGGCGTGGGTGGGGATGACGGCGCCGAGGACGATGCGGTAGTAGGAGAGCTCGGAGTGGATGAAGGCGGAGCGGAAGACGGCGGCGTAGATGTAGGAGTGGGGGATGCCCGAGCGCGAAGCCCTGAATTGCAAGTGGTGAACGCGACTTCCAGTGTAAAGACAGCCTCGCCCACGTACCGGTGCGTCTCAACTGAGGCTTTTTCAAAGGCAGCCTCTTTCGCAACCTTTCCGCGTTACTGAGGTCGCCAGTCACAACAGGCTGCACCGAGTCAGCAAATGCCTTTAGGGCAAGCTCTGTGGGGTTAAACGAGAGTAATTGCCGTGTAGGCAAGCGTTGAACGCTTGCATCACATCCCGCAAGGAGGGACGCAGCTGTGAAAGCGAGACCGAAAACGCGGAGGAAGGAGAACATTCTGCTCAGGTGAGTGACAGTACAACGATAATGACTGTAGAGACCGTGAGGATGGATAATTTCAAGACTAAATCGAACCAGAGACCGCGAGGGGGGGCAGGGGCAGGGGCGAGTCGTGTCGAGGACTCAAACGTCGCGCATTGCATTTCTTCGGCCTATATACGCCAGGTCATCAACAACCTATCGGGCTACAAAGGAAAGCGAGGCGGACTTACTTGCAGGTCCCATCATACTCGGTTCCTGGTCGATCACTCACTATTCAAGGAGTCCGGTTAATTCGTCAGGCACGCCATGGACAGCGCCAAGGAAAACGTCAGCGCCACACAGTAACCGGACAGCCCATAAGGTCGTCTTGTCTACGACGATCTAGGATCCCGTTTCATGTACACGATGCGGAGGAAACAAATTACCACCGGACATTGAGGAAGCCGGTTTCTCTAGTGGCTGGTCCGATAATAGGCAGGTCTGCAGTCGGGAGCATTCCTGACTGGCAGACTACGGGAGTCAAGATTTGCGAGAAAATGCTTCTTCGATGATGGCAAACGGTTTGAGCCATAAGCGTATTAGTCGGAAACATTATGTGTACCTCTACGTATGTCGAGTTTTGTAGGTAGTCTAGCCCAAGTCAAGCTACGAGGTACTACTCAGCACTGACAAAAATCCCGATGAAGCAAAATAGACGCACCACTGGAGTCTGTTCGGCAAGCGGACCAATTAGTGCCATGAACAAACTTTCTGATATCGAGTGTGGTCATCTTGTCCAGAACGCTACTGTTAACGGAAACCATCCTAGGCCACCAGATGCCTTGCCTGCAGTCCGGTGGGACCCAGAACAAGTGATTTCCATCTCGGTCACATACCCAACCATCGCGATCGGCGTATGCTTCGTCACTGAATGATATCGTGGAGCCGCCATCAAGGGAAGCAAAGAGTGCGGACACTGGAGGAAGGGTTCCGCTGGTGTTCGACGCAGAGATGGTGTGCCCGTCACGAACTTGGAGCGCTGAATCGCGTGCACGGCTGCCTTCCTTGAATCTGACTGGGTAGATAGCGCTTGGCTGGATAGAGACGGAGTCTTTCTCTGTGATGTCCCATACTATTATGTCCCCATTTTCCAAACCAGAGGCGAAGAAGCGGCCACTGGACGAGAAAGCCAGACTCGGAGCAGCACCAGCCGTATGCGAGCCTATCGTGTGACTTGGCAGCTTTATCTTCAACAAGCCAGTCGCGGTGTCCCAGATATAGATGTCCAAGTTTGACGCCGTCGCTGCAAGTCGCCGTATCCCAGGCATAGATGTGGCCACCGTAAGCAACTTATTCGGCGGATAGGATTTCAAGACAATTTTCTCCTTGCCGTGCTTGTCGAGAACATATGGCGTGCGTCTGGAGTTCTGTGATGTTTGATGCTGCGAGTTTTGTCGCGTTGGCTTTCGTATTGAACGTGTTCGTTGAGATTCCGGCTTCTTTGCAGCAACGACAAACAGTCCCGCCTTCCGATCGCAACGACCTGAATGAAGATCCCACACAATCATTGAGGCTGGATCGGCGTCCTCACAGAACAGAAGCGGTTCAGGTCCTGCGCAGAATGTGAGAAGGGAGTCCTGTGATGTGGTGGCAAGGGCATAAGCGCCTCCCGGAGAGACCGTCAAGGACTTGATCGGTTGCTTCGTCTGACACGCGAACGCACGGTTTTCGTACGTTGCTAGATCCACAATACACAATGAGGACTGGTAGCCGTTCTTGTCATCGGCACGTTCTAAGATGCTATAGGCTAGCTGTTCACTTTCTCCATCGATGCCTGCAAGGAAGAATGTGAATGATGTGATGGACTTTCGAGATTTTCCCGAGGCGTTGCTTGAAAATCGGCGGAACGGCACTTCTGCGGCCGACAGGCCGCGCTGCAATTTGTCGAGCGCGTACACCCGTAGATCATCCTGTTCGCAGGCTATAGCGACGTGCTTTCCTGTCGGGGAGAAAGCGATCGCTGTGGCGATTTTGCTCGTCGGAGCCAAGCGCCACTGATTCAGCTGTTGGCCTGTGCGCGCATCCCATTGGTAAACGACACAGAGGGAAGAGCCGGAATAGAGGTGGTTTCCGTTCTTCGAGAACCCGACAGATAGCAGAGTCTCCCGGACTTGTGGTACGCGGTTCATATATGCACCTCGTTTGGGAAGAAGCGTGCACTTGAACGCACTGCGGTACTGTCGAGATATCTCGGATGTTTGTGGCGAGAAGGGCAACGCGGAGATATAGATATGTGCCGGGTTTGAAGAAATAGGCAGTTGGAATGATATGCAGAACGTTTTCGCATCCCTGATAAAAGGAATGAGTTTTGGATTCGATGGCGAGTGTGCCTGCACAATTATTCAGCATTGGTGCTCGCGTTGAGAGGTGGCATGCTCCGCAGAACTCACCGTCACCCATGCAAGCACTTTGTCCAACAACCCCGGAACGGTCCGTATGAGCTTGAGGTGACTCATCACTTCGAGCCAATGGAGGAAATGGCGGAAGAAAAACACTTCCAACTGCTTCGTCAAATTGTGGCAAACCTTTGCGTCCACTTTGGCTGCTCTATCTAAGTGAGAAATCCAATGACGCCCGGCGTATCCAACGAGACTGCCTAGACTGGCGCCAGAGCCATCACCGTAGGAGGACTGTATATAGCCGACGTTGAATTTGAGGGACTTTTCCAAGCAACGCAGGCAGCTCTGTGCGAGTCTTCCGTGGTGATGACCCTCGTTGATTGTGAATGGCTTAGAGTTGCTAGATCGCAGAAATGTGCGGAAGGAGCTGTGAAAGAAAGCGACCTTGCTTCCGTTGTCCTCATAAGTAATGAAAGGTCGCAATACGCCGAGCCTCTTTCCCAGGTCCGCGAGTTGAAAGTCTCTGGTCTGGTTCGTCGCTGAGATTTCTGCGGGTAGAACTTTGAGCTCGACGAGGTCGTCAAAGGATAACGGCGCATAAGCGACAACCAACGTGCCGAGGAAGTTCTCTATCATAGGAACTTCGAAGGGCATTAGCGTGCCGCGCAATCGGTGTAGAGTGTCGAGGTAGAGGTGGTAGATGGGTATGTGAATCTCGACAGGAATTGTTTGCGTGCGAAGTACGGTCTCTAACCGCATTTCTCTGTTGGGCGTGATGTAATGAACAACGGAGCTTGCCCATAGAAAAGAGCCATCCGCAAAATTGGCCAGCTTTCGGAGAGCATCTTTCCCTGGCCATCCCTCGCCGTCTCCGTTCGCGACCTTGTCGTCTGCCGAGTGCTTGCGCAAGGTGTTGAGTTTTTCAGTAAGGAAGAGCTCGATGTCGCTGGATGATTGCAGACTTCGGGGGTCGATGACGTGAAGCGGGGGGCCCACGTGATCCAGATACTTCTTTATGTCGTGGACAACGCGGCTCGAGAAGATGAGGACACAGTGTCGATCAATCCGCTTCGGCCAAGATTGAATAGTTTCGAGGAGGTGCATATAATCCTCGACATCTTGAGACGCCGCCGCTCGATCAAGTCCGTCTATCACGACAACGAGGCGTCGCTGGGCACTTCGAGCATCGATCGGCTTCGCGATCAAATCCTTGAACTGGTCCTTGATTGCTCTTGGACAAGAGCCTTTTGCTGCTGCCGAAGCGAGCTCTTGCCGGACACGGTATGACCGCCTGGCCAGCTGATAGGCTACAGACGGCCACACGTGGTGCACCTCATCCAAAGATGGCTCAGCGAAGAAGTAGGAAACTACATCATCACCTGCAGCAACGCGCGCCGCTCTCAATGAATTGACTAACGTTGTCTTTCCGCATCCAGGTGGGCCGGAAATCCAGATGATCCGGTATGTCTGCGCTTCTACCAGACCGTTCAAGGTAGCCAAGACATCGCGACGTGTTCTAGGAGTGCGTTTTGTTGGTGCACTATCAAGGAGTCGTCCGGGGTCGATCTCGAGATACCGCCCTGCCTTCTTTATAGCTAAGAGAAACCTTGATTAATATGCCAAGGAAAAACTTTCCCCATCCGTGCTTACCTCGATCGGATTGGCGTACTTCGTCGAGAGCCTTCTGCAGGTCTGCTCTGCAGTCCTTGAATGTGTCAAGAATCTCATCTAGCTTGCTGCTAAACTGAACCTCCCATACGTGGTCTACAATTCACATGTGTTCACAAGGTTTTCCGGTAAGCATCAGACTACGTACCGAGAAGGCCCTTCTTCTCTAGCGCTCTAGCATAGGCGGCGGCTTCTATTATCGCTTCCATGACTGCTAGGATTGCATCCCGTCCCGTGTTGTCTTCACTTTCGATGGCAATGTAGTGTGTGTCTCTGAGACTGCGCAGGAGATCGCGGGCCTCTTTCACCAAGTCTTGGAATTTTTGAAGGAATTCTCTTCGATTTTTGAAGTACTAGAAGGTTTTACGTCAGATGGTCGCCCACTTTTCCAGTGGATTGAACATTGACATACCCGTGCGGCAAGCCTGAAAGCCAACAAAACAACTTGCGCAGCAGGATGAATGCCCTGTTGTATTTTTTCAGAGTATTAGCAACAACCCGTGTTCGTCTTGGTACTCATACCTGCATGAGTTTGGCGGCTTCCTCCAAGACATCAGCCGCTCGATTGACGACGTCGTTGACTCCGATGTCTTTCGCTAAGCCGGTCATGATGTCGTCCAAGATAGGCATAAGGTCCTGCGGTACATCCGGGGGAAAGGTGCCTTTAGCAGATTTACGCGGCTTCGGTAACATGTCCTACGTTACGTCTCAATCACTGAGATTCGGTACGCACAAAAATGTGCACTGACCGTTCCAAAGGCGTGAAGTGTGTATTTCAGCTTGCATTGGAGACGAATAGAGTCCGGGACAAATATCGTTATATCCCCCGTCTCCTTGAGTACGTCCGTCTCTGCAGGGAAGGGTCAGCATGACTGTTCCCAACATGAAAGATTGAACGTACGCCAAGTGGTCCAATTCTTGGACTCCAATTCCTTCGCAAGTAAATCGACCATGCTGCACTTGCCTTGGCCCCGAATATTCTGGCTGGACTTGATGAACGGTATAGGGCTTCTACGTGTTTCCTTCACCTCGCACTGCAAAGTCAAGTGTCGCGAAGGGAACAGGTGTCTGAGGTGATTGAGTTAAGCGTCAGAAGGCGTGCAATCTAGCTCGAACTCACAAGTGGTCATCTTCATCAAGGGTGTATATGTGCGTTCGGTCAAAATCTACGAAAGCAGTCCGTTGACATGACAGCTTGGCTCTTCCGACATGAAGGTCAATGGTGTTCTCCAAACTATACGCTTCACTGTACTCTGCAAACTTTACACGAATCTCTGTCGTAAAGGGTCAATCCATCGAATACTTGATTATTCCATCAGGCTCACCAGTAATATTCGCGCTGTAATTTGCATACACAAGATCAGTCGATAGTATCAGTGAAAGAACTGCAAAAGACTCACTAGATACCAAAGGGTATGGCGTGAGACATATTTCTGTAAATTGTAAAGAAGAAATGGTATGTGGTAGAGATTCAAGAGACTGCGAAAGGCACAGCCCCGTGGCACAGACGGTGATAACCGCGCGCGCTGGCCTCCAGCATCGGTACTTCCTTTCAGGAACCTTTAGAACGCTTAACGCGTCTATACACTGCAATTCTCCGCAATCAAATACGCATACGTAGTTGCATCACCTAGAAGCTATGCGACGGTACAGCATAAGAGAGCACGGGCCTGAGAACGACGGCGGTGAGTGGGTGCCAGTGTGCAATGCGAGCAGATTGTATTGTCAATTCGTACCTATTACACCGAACTTCAAGCGTCGATCCTCCCACCAGCCTTTGAAAACATGTTGATTTTCCGTAGACCAGTCAGCGTAAACTCCCGCAAAAAGAGGGCATGCGTAAATACTGGAGGTGGTAGGCAGGTTGAAGGCATGGCGTGAAATTGGCGCCGGTAATATTTCAGATCTCGATCGCGATTTTCCTTTTGGTATCTGCGCACACACTCTCTCATCCTGCTCTGGTCTCCTTGATCTCGGTCGCTGCTGACTAGGAGTAAACACTTACTGTCGAACGTTGACCGCCTTCCGCATGGCCTGTCAGCACCTCAGAATCCAGAACATGCCGCCTCAATCTTCGATAAGGATGACTCGCCACTGTACCCGCCCGAGAGGCTAACACCATTCTGCGACTTCAAAAGCTCAAGAATAAGGTGGAGGCTTGTCGACCGCCACTCACACCTATTTCTTTGGAAGCCTAGCCTGTCCTACCTTGCAGCCGTCAAGATCGCCAGAAAATGGCCCCACTTACATACAACGCAGCGACCGCCAACCCCGCCGCCGCTCAAGACGCGTTCGACGCACGACTCAACCAGACGATCTTCGCTGCCGCGTTCGGGATGGGCGGGTTAGTATTTCTTGGGCTAGTCGCGTACCTCAGCTATTGGCTCGTTGGTCGCTGCACAAAACGGCGTGCCGGCAAGGTCGACGACAAGAACGGGCCGAGAGCCCTCCTGCTCCCTGGCCAGGTCAGCGCGAACAGTCTGGCGAAGAGGTCATTGCTTCCCCTGTTCTTGCGATCCCAGTCGTCTAGTGGCGATGGACAGGGGTCGCCGACGGAGGAGAAAATGGGCGACAACGAGCGTGAAAGGAGACATTTCTGGTTCAGCAAGATGCGTTCTGGACGGTTATCTCTGGAGGTGCGTTCTTGGGATCTTCACTCGTGCGTTTCGGTAGCCTGATACCTCAGTAGAACGATACTCGTCGTTCCAATGCCGGCGCACCGCGCCCGCCACCGCCAGCTCATGTCAAGTCTCGGGACGCTTCCCCTCCTATCGGAGCTCCGCACTCTGCTCTGCTATCTTCGTCAGCCTCCAAGCGCTCTCTTTATACAACTACTCAGCACGCCAGAAATGATACCCGCGATGACGTCCCACGCATCGTTGTGGAAGAAGCCGACCGCAATATACTCCGTCGCACCTCCGTCGCCTCCAGTACTTCAGGTTCAGATATGTCTATCGAGGAGAAGGAGCCGTCCGAGTCACTTCTCGCCGTACCACCGATGAGCTGGAACGCCCCGCGTGATACCTCCGCCGCCGACGATTCCGAGAAAGAAGAAGATACGCTCGAAGACATCCCGTCAGCCTCTCTCGCGTCGCTTACATCCCAGGACAAGCCAAAACGGAAAACCATAGGCGCGGTATTGGCAGAACTTTCGAACGTCGCTCGCCGTCGCCCGAAGCTGACTCCCAAAATCCGCGACGGCGTGCAAGCCTCCACTAACGGCGCTCCTCTTGCTCGTTGCCTCACAAGAATGGGGTGATTCACCCACTGCTGCTATCTCGCATGTATCGCCGCTTGCCTTTCTCAGGGTTCATTGCTTCTACATCATCGTCTCACTGCTACCTTTACTAGTCTTTTGCGTTATTATCATCAAGGTTTTCTGGTTTCTGTGTAGCGCTGCATTCTATCTTGGTCCATCCCTTATTACTGCATTACTCCCCCTGTTGTCCCATTCGCTTGTCGTCAATTCCATAGTCAATCATACGTTCTCGCCCAAATGTTTGATGGATTGTGCAACTGCCGGCGTCGCAGTACAACGCAATGGCATTAAGCCGGTTCGAAACCGCGGCCCCCGCTGTCATGTGCTGCCGTCGTTGCCCCTGAGCCAGCTTGAGAAGCGCCGAGCTCGACTTTTTGTGCTTCTCTACATCCGACGACCACGACTCGCAGCACATCAATTGACCTCTCGTTTATCCGTTTGTCTGAACGTGAATTGTCTATCAAAGTACGCCGACGACCTTTTCACAAGTGCACTGAAGTTGATGTGGATCGTTTGCCATCGTCAAGTCAAGGTCGCTGTTGACGCGAGCCACCATCTCCCAGCTTTTTGGGGCCCATAACTACTCGTCCCCACCCTCCAGTGCCCTTCGCATACATGGTACGATGATATGCGCGCCCAAATAAGGCCCTCTTGAACTAAAGGTTGTTCTGCAGACGGTGTGCACCGATTGCGGTGGTACGGTCATCGAATATGATACTGCCGCCGGCAATGGCTTCTGCGTCAACTGCGGTACGGTGGTCGAAGAAAATACCATCGTAAATGAGGTACGTTCCTTGAGTGTGGTCTTGTGCTTCGTCTGGAGACGACCCCGAACTATTATTACCCGTGCCGCTCTCCCAACGCCCTGCCAAGGCATCCCATTGGCATGCGTAGAACCATAGCTTCTAAGGATACTCGGGACCGGACCCTCATGATGCTCTTTTGGTTGTATTCATATGGTCATGCATGCTGATCAGCTTGACGTAAAAGGTCACCTTCGGGGAAACCAGCACTGGCGCCGCTATGGTGCAGGGGAGCTTTGTCGGCCAGGGTGCAAGTATGTTTCTGTAGTTTGTCGGGGAGTCGACGATCACTTATCACCCTTCTCAGCTCATGCACGAATGGGCGGTCCATTCGGTAACAGAGGGAGTAGCGAGAGCCGAGAACAGACCCTTGCCAATGGTACGTCCTCTTAGATCGTGCGGCCACAAATAACTCATCCTTAGACTACTAGCTACGCGCAAGATACAGCAGATATGCCATCACTTCAGACTCTCCGACGTTGTTGCAATGGCAGCTTCGCGCCTGTATACGCTTGCACTAGAGCACAAGTTTACTCGGGGTCGCCGCAGCATGCACGTAGTCGCCGTCTGCGTGTACGTCGCGTGCAGACAAAAAGAGACCAGGAACTACATGCTGATCGATTTTTCGGACCTACTCCAGGTAAGGACACAATATATGCGCGCTCCTTTGCGTACCTGACCCGCAGTCGATGTTTCTAGGTCAATGTCTTCGAGCTTGGCCACACGTACCTCCAATTGGTCCGGACGCTCAATCTTCGCCTGCCACCGATAGACCCTTCCCATCATATATCGCGATTCGCCGCTCTTCTCGAATTTGGGGACGAGACGCCCAAGGTTGCCGTCGACGCCACACGCTTGGTTGCGCGAATGGACCGTGACTGGCTCGCTCGGGGGCGTAGGCCGTCAGGCATATGTGGCGCCGCTCTGTTATTAGCCGCTCGCATGAATAACTTCCGACGCAGCGTCGCGGAGATTGTCCAGGTCGTGAAGATCGCCGACACCACTGTGCGCAAGCGCCTGGAAGAATTCAAGAAGACGGGCAGCGCGGCGCTCAGCGTGGGCGACTTCAGGAGTGTATGGCTCGAGGAGGAGAGCGAGCCGCCGGCGTTCGTTCGAGGCAGAGAAAAGGAAGAGCGGGAGCGGGAAGAAAGAGAAGTTGGCGCAGAGACCATCGAGGGAAAGGGGAAAGGTAAAGCAAAAGGGAAGAAGGGGAAAGCGAAGAAACGGAAGCGTGGCGAAGACAGCGACGAGGAGATGCAAGACGCGGAGAACGACGAGGAATTCCCGGGAGGTGTTGGTGAGGCTTCATTGACGTCTGTTTTGCCTGGCCCTATCATAGATCCCGCGCTGCTCAACGAGGGTATTCTCGCCGGCACGGCTGACCATCCCTTGTTCTTACCCGAAGAGCCGGACACCGACCCTCTCCTTGCGGGTAGAAGGACTGTAGCTTCCATGCTGCCGTCAGTAAACCTACCACAAGCCCCGGACACGATATTAGCGGAACCTATCGCTTCGTCATCCGTATCCTTCGATCCTCCACAGCCACCATCGCCCATCGAAGCGTCCCTCGACGAGGCACTTACACAAGAAGTGTCATCATTTCTCGAGACTGCCAAGGGTGCTGAATTGAACGGGGCGCTGGATGAAGCTGAAGCCTCACGTGTCGCTGCTTTAGAGGGTGATGATTCATTGGCGGGCCTCGACGAAGACGAGTTGGACCAATTCCTATTGACAGAGGACGAAGTGAGGATCAAAGAGCGTGTTTGGGTAGAAATGAATCGGGAGTATCTGGAAAATCTCGCTGGTACGTCCGTGTTCTGTGGCGCTGCTATGTCGGCGGCGACAATTGCGGTCCTCCCTGAACGGTTTTTGCAGCAAAAGTCGAACTCGAACAGCTTGGCGGAGAACAAGAGAAGAAGAAACGCAAGGTTCGTCTCCCGCAACTGGCAAGTTCTCGGCGCTAATAATTTTCGGTCCTGTGTTCCTGTAGAAACGGAAGACGACAACTAAGCCACGAGATTCATCGACGCCTCACGGAGCAACCGCTGCAGAGTCTGTGCGTAATCTTATCAAGAAGAATCCGCGCTACAGCAAGCGCATTAACTACGACGCACTCCGCGATTTGTTCGACGGGGCCGGGCCCCCAAATCTCGACGAGAAGATTGACGCGGATGAGGGCTTATGGCGATTGGATCCCGACAAAGAAGACGAGGACCTCGTGGGCATGGTCATCGAAGAAGGTGGCGGCGGTGTAGGAATGCTCTCGGCGCCACTACCGGGCCCATCGAAGCCGGTCGTGCCCGGTGTCCCAGGCGAGGACCTCGGAGTCGAGGCAGAGGCAGAGACAGAACTCGACGAATTGTATGCAGGTGCTGATGAGAAAGGCGAAGACTACACAGAATGGGACGGCTACGAACAAGAAGTCTAATCGCGGGACCAAGTAAACTGTACGCTTTATTGATATCTTTATTGCATCCACGTCTACATTAATCAAGCATGTTTTGTGAGACTCGATGTGCTCGTGAAGGCAGAGCACACTTCTGCCCAGCAGGACTGGCGTATCGTCCCATCATTCTTAGCAGAAGCACGCGCAAATCCTCCAGGCGCATCTGATCGCCGACGTTTGAAGACCGGGCTACCTGTAGCCAAGCTATCATCGCGGCTGGGCATCGAACGCCCAGACGTCGGTTGGCGAAATAGCACATAGAGATACACTGTGACCCACCATCAAGAGGGCTAGAGGTCGACTTCGACTCCGCATGTGGCACTGCCCCGAATCTGATCTCGCGTATTTTGGGTGACTCTCTTTGACATCGGCGGAGGTTGCGGGAGCACGAAAACGGTGACCACTGACCATGTTTTTGGGAAGTAGAAGTAAACTCCGCCATCAGCCTTGGCTCACGACAATGGTCATCGACACTCTCAGCTGCTTCGTGGACGTTCCTGAACAAACTTGCGGTGCGGGGTGTCAAGACAATATTTAGCTCAGGCGCCAACAAGGTCCCAACAGAGTCTGAATAGAACGGCACCGCACACACACAAGGGTGTACATTGAGCGATCACGACTGCACTTCCAATTGCTGTCTGCGGACATGCAGTTATCTTGTTCTAGGCCATCTGCATCTACCGGCGTGTCTGGCATAGCATGCCCATAGGTGTCCAAACTCCTGCCCTGCGCGTGATAGCGACACGGTCCCACCGCGAAACCTCTGCAGCCTCCCACCCCAATGATATGTTTGTCGTAGGCCTGCCTGTTCGGATGACTCCACCACTATTTGCACTCCACGCCACACATCTGTAAACCTCAGTATACGCCACGCCACGCGGGAATTTGCGTTGTGGACACCGTGTGCGCAATCCACCCTCCAGACTGCAGGATTGTAGATACGCGGCTCCCATAGGCGCTTCAAACATGATGCATGAGGTCTAGCAGGTCTGGCGAACGCAAAAGTCGAGTGGTTTACGTCTTGCAGCGGATGCTGATGAAGATTTCCAAGGGAATGATCGACCTCAGTGACGTGTACCATCCTATTGCACTCGTAGCGCAGAACAATGCTTTACCAGCACCTGTGTGTGCCGCGAAACAGGGCCTCGGCACCAAGAAGGGACTCGTGAAGGCTGCACCAGTGCTGTTGCATCTTGCGACTGCGGTCCGGACGGGCTCGCACGCCTATTGCGAAGGCGAACTTGCACACCTGGGCCTGCCGCTCTTCAGCCTGGCCCTGCGCTCGTCTGCTACGGTTGTATGCTGTCATACAGAAGATGAGAAGATCGGACCTCAATTTCCAAGTGTTCGTTCGCATTCCAGTATGAAGTTCACGGCCACGACTTACCGGTGGTTGGTTCCAGAGGAAGCTGATGTCGACAGTGAAGCGGGACGAACTATATTCATGGTAAATACGGCTTGCTTCTCGAGTGAACAGGGAAGCGAGAAAGGGACCAATGTGCGCCGATATGTCCAGGGCATAATTAACGCCCATAGAACGCGGACTTCAATATTTGAGTTTGGGTATCTTGAGATCCTTAGGTGCTTCCAACCTCCCCTTGACGGCATGGAGATTGACCAATATGCAGCAAGCATGCCTTTAAATTCCTAACCATTCATTCACGTCATCGTTAGGGCTGTACTTAGCGAAAACGGAGGATCCTGACCAACACGCCGTTTCGTCGCGTCCCGTTGTGCCGTATTGTCTTCCACGGAATCTGATGCAGGAGGCTCATTGCACACACTTATGCCGACTTTCTCTCCCAGAAGACGGTAGCGTATGGTACGCCGGAGAATACAGACACGTCGTCCCAGTACTCCGAGCTGCGCGTCCGGAACGTACTCGGTTCCCAGTGTCTCCCACATCTTGCGGTCGTCTGACCGAAACAAATGCCGTCTTTGCCTTGGCATATGCCGCAAACAGCAGCTGCATCGCAAGGGCTGTGGTGTTCGTACCGACGTCTTCCTGAGTTGAAATTGTGTGTCGCACGTCCGTTCGATGTGAAGACCGATATAGTCCACGCGGAGCTGGAAATCACATACAGGATGATTACGTTCTCAGCAACCGCATTTTGGCCTCTTGTGCCCTCCGCTATGGCGACGATGGCTCCTGTTCAATCTAGGCACCACTGAGCCTTCGAATTCCTGCGCGCCAACACTGTAGGCATCGAGTTGTAGCGTCCTGGACCTTGTATGACCCTGCTTAGTGAGCTTCGGCCTGTGACTTTCGAGCTGCCCCGAGCCCATCCCGAGCTCCGGATGAATTCTACGGTGTACTGGGCGAGAAGGTTCCACGCCCACACTGGAGTCCTCCAGTATCGCTGGGCTTTCGAGATGTAAAGCCTAACCGCCTTCTCGGCATCCTAGTATCCGTGCGGAGACCGCGCTCCTTCTCCCATGGTTCGCACAGTAGGTAGCCACGTGGATCAGGGTTTGCTCTGATTGTGCGGTGTTTCAGACGGTATCTACCGCAAGTGGGGATCATGGCGGACTGGAGCCGATGGACCGTTCTTCAAATATAGCGTGAACTTCAAGTCGGCCCGATCCACCATAGCGAATGGGGCGTACCTCTAAGCTTGGTGTGTCTACACTGCTTTCAAACTGCACATCCATCTTGGAGTACGTTACAACACACATCAAGCGAACGGAGTCAAACGCGGTTCAGACCAGGGAGATTGGGCGATGATATGTTACAACTTGAGACGGCATATCGCGACAAGCACGGTCGTGAGACAGGCCTAATTATATGCGAGGGACCCTGTAGAAGGGAAACATCATGCTGGAACAGTTACGAACGGCATTACTGCATATGCATTGTGAATATCAAAGGGACGGGACGCACACATTACGGTCCGAACGCCTGTCGACCCCTCAGCGTGCGCAACTCGTTTTCGAGCTGTTCGACACGGCTTCTGTTGTCTTGCATGAGCGCAGCCACTCTGTTCTTCTCGTCTTGTCGCGCTTTAATGACGATTGGCAGTACTTTCCCAACGCTCTGCCATTTAAGCCACCAGTCCGACATCTCTGCCCTGAGCTCGTCTGTCACTCCGGCATGGTCAAGCGCTATTCCGTACGCATCAGGCCAGCGCACGCCGGCGACGATCTGGCAAGAGACGGGGCATAGCTGACTGAGGAAGAGAGTCATCGGGTCGACGTCGTGAATAGGGGAGCTGCCGAATGCGAGCCTCTGAAGTGAGCGGAAGGGATGGAGTGGGACATGCGATGGAGGCGGTACCTTACCGCCATCGATGTAGAGACAAAGTTCGCGAAGCTTGGAGCAGTGTCGAGCAAAGGGAATAAGGGCACGCGGCGTGAGGATTGGGCGGTGTGCTTCAGGAATAGCGTCACAGTTGAGTGAAAGAACTTCGAGCATCGGCCAGCTAGCTGCCAACTGCTCAAGCTGCGGTTCGATGATGTTGAGTTGGTAGTCCCAGCGCAGCTCAAATTTTCGAAGGCGACGGCAGGCCATAATCGGCCTGATGGTCTCTATGCTTGGCCTGGCGATTGGTGGCGGCGGAGGGGTTACAACGGGCGAGTTAGGGCCGAGAAGGAAGTCGACGTGAAGCTCAGTGAGTCGCGCATACTGGTCTGCAACCGCGTAAAAGAAGTGCTGAAGAATGGGGGGATTGTCGATGGCTAGAACCTGCACGTGGAGACGGGTTAGGTTTTTAGGCGAGGTACGGAGTGTGACGAAATTTGCTGCATGCTGGAGATGTGCGCTGATGCTGAGGCCCTTCAGCGAGGGGAAAGCCCCTTCTGGCAGCGCGGGAGTGAAGGTTACCACGTCTGCGCGGTCACCCGTCCCCCCTTCGACCGGAGAGGCGAAATCAATGGCCTCTAGCCTAGTCACCCTAGATAGCTCCATCATGACGGCGCTGGTAAGGAAGTACATGGGGACAACGAGGGTTCGGAGCTGCGGCAGGCGGTGCACCAGGGAGCACACGTCGGGGGCAATTGCGCGCATATGGGCGTCCGCGCGCACTTCCAGCCGCGTCAGGTGAGGCGTACGAGCCAGGATTTCTTGTACGTAAGTGGAAAGGGGGTAGGCGGGGGTGTCGTAGAATTGCAAGGAAAGCGACGTAACGTTTGGATGCATGAAGACGAGCGACCGCTGCTGACGTTCGGCATTGATGGTCCACCAGGCAAACTTTTGGAGGTTTGGGAGGAGCTCCCGACGCGGGCACGTTCTTGCCATCTCCTCGTACATGCTGGGTTCCAAACGCTTGCGTCTGGTGATCGAGCGCCTATCGTCGATGTCGAGGGCGCGAACTCGGCGGGCGTAGCGATCCCACCTCTGCCAGTCCTGGGCCTGCAGGTGGCGGCGGAATTTCTAAAAAGCGCGGTTGTGACGCCATGACTGTGGCGAGAAATAGGAAGTGAGAGACTCACAATAAACGTCACACTGCCTTGACTCGTCGCCCGTCGCTCCGTCACCAACGGTGCGAGTAAACTCAGCAACGGCCGTAGGTCATTCATAGCGTGCCACAGGATGTCGAGGGCTGCTTCTGCCCACTGCTTTGAGACTAGAGCGGCCCTGACGAGGCTCCTGTTATCCAAGAATGATAGGACCAACGCCAGTAACTCTGTGATATTCATGGGCCGTGTCTGCATCGAAGACGTCAAGGAAGACATGGGTTAGCAAAGAGGGCGTGCAGAACGACGTAGCTGCATTGTTTCCGAGCTTTTATAACTTACTGCATTCAGTTTGGCACAGAGTAGCTTGTCACCGGTTCTGGAGCGCGGTTGTGATAAGTCGGACCTCGAATCATGGTCCTGCGACTGATTTGAGGCATAAATCTGGGCTTTCGCCGGTCAGTTCGATGGAAACAACGTGCAGGTGGAATTGATTGAACGAACGGTGACTGTTCTTGCGCCAGTGTTGGGATATCCGCAGCTGCCAAGCGGGGATGCGAGCGTCATGAAGAGGTCATGGACGACCTTCCCAAAGTGAGACAATCTTCCTGCCCGTGTTCTAAATACGACGGCTTGAGAAAACCCTGCAGATTCAGTTACGCGCCAGACATAGCACTTGAGGACAAGCACTGCCCACTCCGGCCAATGAGATGGGCGTAATGGAAGAGGAAGGTAGAACACTGAACCGATGCTCTGACGCGCTTCCGCCCGGCAACAAGACTGCTACGACTCGGCCATTTCCCCGGCAATTTATACTCAAAACCCCGGACGGTCTCGACCAGAATATGTTGCCGGATCTCCTCATACATAGCACTCATAGTAAGCTGATGACTTGCTTGAGACGTGTAAGGACGTGTAGCGGGATTGGAGGATAACAGAATTGCATATACAAGAGACCCTACAGGTTGTTACATAATACAAGATGTCGGCGTAGCTGTTGAATGGGAGCGGCAGTCCGCTATTGAACAGTCGGTCTCGAAACGACTCGAAGGACTAAGATTGAGGCATAGAATCTCGGAGACGGAAGGCAAAGGCCCAGGTACGGTACACAGCTGTCTGCCGAGCTCCCAGCAGAGCGGAACCAGACGTCTTAGTCGCCGTAGATGCCATCGGAAAGGCTCGAGTATTTTGTCGGTTGCGCGATGGGCGCTATCGTGCTCCTTGTGGTCTGATGCAGCCTGATGCCCGGATGAGCATTGCAATTGCACGTTCGCGTAGCCAAGGCGTACCTGACACACCCTAGCATATGATGCACTGGCTATCGGGATGTAATGGCTTCGGCTCGCGAAGGAGACGGTTCCGGATGCGCAGGTCCTCTACTTCCTCAGTCAGCTTCTTTCTGTTCGCCTGCTCGTTGAGGCGAAGCTTCGTGAGGAGCGGGAGCATGCGGTGCACCTCCTGCCACGTCTCGTGCCACTCCGTGCTTCTGCGCTGCAACTCCTCGCTATCGACTACCGCGAACCCGTCGGGCCATGTCATGCCCGCGTCGACCTCGCAGCCGAGCGGACACAGCTGGCTCAGGAAAAGTGTGACCGGGCCTGGGTCGTAGATTGGTGAGAGCCCGACAGCGAGGCGTTTGAGGCGTTGGAACGCCTTCGTGCCCAGCTCCAGCGACGCAGCTTCGAGGTCGGTGAACGGCGCCATGTACAGCCCGAGCTCGGTCATGTTCGGGCAGTGCTTGGCGAATGGCAGCAGGGCGCGCAGCGTGATGGAGGGAGCGATCGACACGTCCATCGGCTCGCAGTTGAGCAGCAGAGTATCCAGCGCTGGCCAGCTCGACGCGAGCTCCTCCAAGTCATCCTGCGAGATCGCCAGCGGCTTGTCCCAGCGTAGCTCGAACATAGTCAGCTTCGTACACGCGAGCACAGGTCGCACATCGGACCAGCTGAGACGCGTGGGGTCGGGAACGGGGTCGTTCACACCGAGTGCGGGCGGTCCGAAGTAATCAATGTAGAGTCGTTCCAGAGATAGACACGTCTCAGAAATCGCGGTAAGAAATTGGCTCAACAGTTGCGGCTCCGGCTGCCAACAAATATGGGCGTACAACGTGACCAAATTTCGTGGCGACCAGTCGCCTTGCAAGAGGCGGGTGCAATGTGGCAGACTCGCGCTAAGCGAGAAATCGATGAGATTGGGGAAGGAGTTCGCCTTGAGGCGGGGCGCGAAGTCCATGATGTCCGCAGGATCGCCTTGCCCCTGGCCGTTCGGCGACATGAACTCGAACTGGATCAAGGACAGTTCCGGCACCGACGACAGCTCTTCCATGATACGCGACGTGATCGTGTAGGCGGGGAGAATGATGCGTTGCAGCTTCGGCAGAGCATGGAAAAGTTGAGCGAAGTCGTCTTCCTTCGGGCACATAGCAAATTGAAAGCGCAAATCGAGGTGCGTGAGATATGGCATGCGGGCCTGCACCTCGCGGAAGTACATTGAGATGGGGTAGTCATCTGCTGGATGAAGGCACACCGTGAAACGCCGGATGTGGTGGTGCATGAACATGAGCGAGAAGCGCATGCGCTCGACGTGCGTGGTGAGCCAAGTGAGCTGACGAAGATTGGGTAGGATGTTGAGTGAGACACGCGTTCGCGCAAGTTCGTCGTAGAGCTCTTTAGACAGTGCTTGCGCCTTGTCGGGCTCGATTATATGCAAGGCTCGAACTCGGCGAGCGTACTTCTCGAAACGGTTCCAATCTTCGGCTTCAAGTCTTCGTTTGAATTCCTAAAACACAGATGTCAAGATTATTGGACATCATGCAAGACGGGCAACCACACACATAATGAGATAGATTGCGCTCGCGCAACAGAGGGCTGAGTTTGAGGGGTGCCAACAATCCAAAGAGTATGTGTGGCTCGAGTACATCCCGCCACATATTGTTGAGTGCAGGTTCACACCATTTCTTGCAGACCAGGGCGTTTTTCGTATTCGATTGATTGTCCAGGAAGCTGAAGACGTGATCAAGGATTTCGGGTATCTCAAGAACCCTTCTGACGACGTTGTCGTATCCGCGGGGCGTTGCCATCGTGCGTTCAGTGTGCTGGATCGATGTATCTGTACACACAAAACACAAGTTTTATCAAGCCTGAGTTTGCGCAGTAAGGAAAAAGAGACATTGCAACGCACCAAAGGACAGAGACGAGCTCAATCCAACTAAGCCTTATCTCCAAACTAATTCCCTGCCCTGATGGTGGGGACTTTGGCGCGACCGATGGCAGCAAGATGGCGGCGTAGATGATGAGTGCGTGTTACTGAGGCGCTCGAGGTTCGGAGAAGTTCATGCGGAGTTCCAAATCAGAACGCCCACCGCGGCCTCGCTCCGGATCCGACGTCGAGCTCAGCGTCGACAGGCGTGCAGACATCGTCTATCACAACGAGCTGTATGGGTTGTTGCTCCGGTGGAACGGTTCACACTTCTCCAAAACACTGCTGTGAGCCTTTACGATTCGTCGTCGTCGCGATGTACAGGCGTATGATGTCAAAGTGGTGTTGGGAGCAACATCTGAGGAGCGTCGAACGGGGACGATATAAAGACGAAAGATGAACAGGTACGTCCAAATCCACCTTTCTCGAGCCCTCGACATCCTATCACATTCTCAAACAGCTCTTACAATGCAGGCAGCAGCAAATGCCGTGCAGGACGTGAGTCAACTCGTGAATTAGAGTGACGACCCAGCTGAGAGCTTTTCGTGTAGCGCATGGGTGCCGTTCCCACGACAGTACACCCTGAGTACAAGGGCCGGGCAACGGGGGAGACCATGAAGGCTCTTGCATGGTTTGGACCCAAGGACGTTCGCATAATCGAGGCGCCAGTTCCAGACATCACTGAACCCGACGATGTCATACTGAAGGTCACCGGCACAACAATCTGCGGGTCCGACCTACACCTCTACCACGGCGAGATTATGGCGTTGCAGAAAGGAGATATCTTGGGACATGGTACGTCACGTTGATTCTTGCTCGAGGATATCGCTAACGCGCCGACCGCAGAGTTTATGGGTATCGTCGATAGGATCGGTCCGAACGTGAACAACCACAAAGTTGGCGACCGCGTCGTGGCATCGTTTCAGATCGCATGCGGTGAATGCGAGTACTGCAAGCAGAAGCTATCAAGCTTTTGCGATCGCACGAACCCCTCGACGTACGTCACAAGCCCACAACTGAATCGTTCTTACACTGACGTCGACACAGGCTCATGAACTACATGTACGGACACCGCGATGCCGGCTTCTTCGGCTACTCTCACTTCACGGGAGGATTTCCGGGTGGCCAGGCCGAGTACGTGCGCGTGCCCAAGGGGAATGTGAACCTGCTTCCCATTCCTCAGAGCGTCTCAGACGAGCAGGCGCTCTATCTGTCAGATGTGCTTTCGACGGCGTACCACTGCGTCATGGATACAGGGGTCCTGGAAGGCGATACAGTTGGCATTTGGGTATGTCCGTACCGAATGCCTGCGCGCAGCAAACGCTGACATCGAAGGTCACGGCAGGGAATGGGACCGATTGGACAATGCGTCGCCAAGTTTGCAAAGTTGAAGGGCGCGTCGCGCGTCATTGGCATCGACCGCGTTCCTGAGCGGCTTGCGTTTGCCGCAAGGGAGACGGGTGTTGAGCCCCTCGATTTCTCGCAGCACAAGGACGTTGTGGCGCGGCTGCAGGAGATCTGCCCGGGTGGACTCAACGTTGCGCTCGACTGCGGGACGTTCCACCAGCCGAAGAGCCTCCTGCACAAGGTCGAGAAGACTTTGATGCTCGAGACCGACGTACCGGAGACCGTGAACGAGATGATCGTGAGCGTGCGGAAGGGAGGGCGTTGCGGCATGATCGCGGCGTACGCTGGCTTCGCGAACCACGTCAACCTCGGCGCGCTGATGGAGAAGGGTGTCCGCCTCATTGGCAATGGACAGGCTCCCGTACACAAATGGTGGAAGGAGATCCTGGACGACTACATCATGACTGGCAAGCTTGATCCCACGTTGTGAGTGTTTTTAGCTTGATGTCGCGATAAGTCTGCTCACATGGTGTTGTAGCATGATTTCGCATCGTGTGCCCCTCGAGGACTTCCCCAAACTTTATCAGGCCTTCGACAAGCGCGAGTCTGGCGTGTTGAAGGTATTCGTCGAAACGAAATTCTCTGGTCCTCCCGGGCGTGGTTGTCCCGGTATCAGCAGAGTCGAGGACTGGTGAGCAGTTAATGTAACGAGCCTCTTGCGATAAATTTGGGACTGTAGGGACACTCCAAACATTGGGCATAGTCAGCTGTAATGTGTATTGTCTCGCTTGCCTTCAATACTCTGTGGCCATGGGCCACGAGTACAACCGAAAACCCCGATCAAATCGACCTGATGCCGCGTGGCTGGTAGGTTGTGGCGCGATTCAATCTGCGCATCAAGGCCGCACGTCAAGAAGATGTCGAAGAAGTACGGCATATGTCAGAAGTAGCAATGTTAATCCTGCGAGCGTCGGCAGCGCCTTCTTTTCGAAGAAATCCGCATTCACAATATTGTCTTCAACACAGTACAGTTCACAGAGATACCGGAGTCAAAATCGAATACCTGACTTCTGGTGGCTTGTTGGTCGAGTCCACTGCGGACGACGGAATAACGGTGCGTGAGAGTTCAGTGGCTGAGCGATTTCATTCACCCTCAAAGTATAGGTTTCAGGTGGTAACTAGACCATAACGAGATGCTGTGCAGTGCTTGCCCAGCTAAACTTTGTGCCTCTTTGTCTCGTAAACTGTTTGCATCTCGGCCCCGACAACGCTGCAAGAACATCCAGTTCGTGCGGCTCCCGAATATGGACCCGAAATGCAGGGCAGCGGAATCGGGCTGGCAGATGCACGGGGTGAGCAACTGCCTGGAAACACACCGACTGCCCGACACGCCTTACGAACTTCGACATCGACAACAGTAGTCGCGGTGGGAACCTGATGGGAACGGATGCTACGCGTTCTGATGGGGGCGAAGCGAGCCCACTAGCGCGAGCGTCGGTGGGTCTTCAGGCCTCATGATAGGATCGCCGCGACGCTCGGCGCGTGATGACGCAGGATTGGTGGCCCTGTCTCTGGATTGCAGACGCGCTATAAGAATTGTGGCCTCCGTTCGCGTGGGCCACAAGTACCTAGATTTTCCCCCAGTGGCGCGTTCAAAGCAATGTTCTCCTCGACCCTGTCGTCACGGCTTGTATCGCAGCTACCAGTGTCGTCGTATAGTGAGCTCGAAGGTGCGATGGGGAGCACCGTTCAGGTACGTCAACCGTCCAATTTGACGTGGTGCGCGATCCCCTCATCATATGCGCTTTGCACCAGCCGCAGGCCACGAAAGCTGACTGTCCGCCCGTCGCTCTCGACACCTCCGTCGACCCACCGGAGCTTGCGATGTACACCCGGGGTGTATACGATAACGAAGTCGTTGATTTCGTCGCTAGTGAAGGTAATACAAGCGTCCCGTGTAATGCTTTCCAATTAAAATATCTAACAGTCTGTCGTGCTGCCTGCTTCCCTTGCGTCGAAACGCAAGGAAGAAGCAGGCATCGCGCCAGCACGACGGAGGGCGGTGAACGCCAACCATCGCACCAGGTGAGTGCCCGCTCCTCCCTGCGCCACGAGACTTTGCAGACCTGACATCCTTCTCACAGCTCTTCACCCCTCCGCCCGATACTGAGGATGTGAAGCCCCACATCAAGTCGGAACCCAATACGCCGACGGTATTCGTGCCCCACGCGACCATCAAAATCGAGGAGTTCCTCGTCAAGCAAGAGCTGAAGGAGGAGCCAGACAGCAAGCTGTGGGCGTTCAGCGAGAAGGGCGAGCTGATCTCACAGACGGTGCCATCGTCTTGCGAGCGTCCTAATCGGTTCCCGCTCGACTCGGCGTCGCGTGAGACCTCGCACTCCCCAGAATGCATAGGTGATTTCCGTTCCGCTGGCATCGTTGTGGAACGTGCTCACGATCACTGGGCAGATGGACAGTCCGATCGCGCCGCCTCGTTGATCGCGCCGCAAGCTTCACCTCGCGCCACGCCTCGACTCGCCACTCCTGAAACATCGCAGTCAGCCATAACCGGTACTTTGGACGACGTACCCTTGTTATCAAGCGCTATAAGGCAGCCTCGCAGAAAGCGCGAGAAAAGGAAGACGACGCCACTCGCATGCTACTACTGTCGGAGGCGCAAGATCAAGTGCGGTGGGCCATGCAGGGAGGGCCTCGAGAGTGATGCCGAGCTGACCTGTGGGTGAGTTCGTACCAGGCTTTTCGAATTGTTGGACGGTCGCCGTTATCTGTGAGCTTTATACTGCTCATGGGCGTCTTCTCTTGGCACCGCGTTGGTCATATCGGACTCCCATCGTATCGATGACGGCCAGCATTCGGGTAGCAACATGAGGACGCAGTGCCTGGCGCGTGCCTTGTCTTCATTCATTTCGTCCGTGGAGTCTGCGGCGATTGCTGACCATTGGCTCGCAGGCAATGTGCCCTCCGCAAGATACATTGCCTCTTTCCGCCGAAGTCAAATCGTGGACGTCGGCCCAAAGCAGCAACAGCCCAGCCAGCTAACCCCCCGGTCGCCATTCGACCCAGGGAGGATTGAATAGGTGGGGAGGCTTCAAGGGTTCGCGAGGCTGCCTTCATTTCCGTTGGTTTTCGTGAGGTGCGGTGGTCCTCACCCTGTTTCAAGTCTGACCTTGGTCCTCGTTGTCGCGCTTCAGTCTTCTATGCATACTGTTCGCTCCTTGTAACGCTGTTCGCTCGCTGTAGTGCTTTTCGCTCGTTGTACTGCTCTCTGTAATCTTTTCATGTATTTAATCATCGCCAGCGCGATCGTACTTGCATAAAGCGGAGATAGTTACCTACTCTCTGAAGGCGTGACACGCGTCCTCTTTTGTGATTGACATCTATGGGAGAAAGACCCAAGCCAAACCTAGAGATCCAACCATGAATCCAGCTTTACCCACAGCTCTTCCCTCTTTTTGGCGAATATCTCACGGCGCGACGCGACACAACCGGCACAACATCCACACGATGCCCAATCCAGCTCCGCCAGGCGGCGAAGACCGTCGAGAGGATCGTTGGGCGCGAAGAGCTCATGTTCTTCAAGCAGATCCCGCCACGTCTGGAAGCGATCGCGGTCGATCGCCGCCGCGCATGTCAGCGAGCCGCCCTGGCGGTTGTGGCACTGGAAAGCGTGCGAGTTGGGCATGTTCCAAATGAACCCGGCCCACGCCATCTGTAGCTCGCCGTGTGCCGTGTGGATTCGGTGCAAGTCGCCCCGCGAGAGATCATCGCGCGAGTCCCCATCGCGGAGCAGCTCGTACAGAGCCCTTTTGAGAACGGCCGGGAGGCCGAGTTCTCGTGCCAGGAGGATGGTCTCTTGCGCGTACGGTAGAGGTGTACCGCTGACGCGGCTGAGGTCCGGAGACCAGATCTCCTGCAGGAGCTTCTCCGAGAACTGGACTATGGCACGGCATGAAAGCGCGTTCGCCGCCCTCAAAACTGAAGCGATGACATGAGAAGGCGGAGGGCTGAGGACGTAAGCACTACGGTAGCGGTAAGCATGTGAGTACACGGTCAGCGCGACGGTCTCATGGGGAAGGTACCCACACCGCATTATCCATGGCCTTCATCATTTCCTTGAAGTCCTGGACATCGACGCCTTCCACCACGATCGTCTCTGGCGGCTGAGGTCCTGCCACACGCGACGACATCGCTCGACTAATGCTTTCGGAATGTGTGCATAGCCTCGACCGACGCACTCGGAAGTGCGTCCCCTCCACCTCCAGATCTACACAATCGGCTGTCTCGTCGAGCCAGAATGCGGGGGACCTGACGTCGTCGCCTTGCATCTCGGGCGGCGGGCTGTCTAGATGCACCCGCGCGGCACCGGTCTTCCAGGTCGACTGCATGAGGAAGGAGAGTGTCTAGTGGCGTCGCCTTGCAGTGGTGTTGGCCTCAGGCTACAGCCCGACGTGGAGTGCTCCTTGCATAGACCCTGGCATCCATCTCAAGCGTCGTTATAAGAGATAAAGGCCAGACTAGACTCACCGCTCGGATGCCAGATAACGAGTATATTGTACTGGATAAGTGGTCGCAAAGGCCTAGGCTCACCGATAGAATTTGGAACCGCCGGGCCTTGACGCGATACCCCACGTCGAACGGTCACCGGAGCAGCCGTTCCTGGACACTGCAGAGGCCAGTGTTGTCCATTGTGCGGTAGCACACATGTGCGCGGTTCTTCTGACATATAGCGAATGGTGTGGGGAGAATTTGTGGCAGAGTGAAAATAGTAGCACCATTTTAATCCAAGAGTTTACGCCACGGAGATTTGCTCGAAGTTCGCAGATACTGGGTTGCAAGACGTTGCAAGACGTTGGGTTGTTTGTTATGGGCTACAGGCGACTGCTTAGCTGCCTTGTGCGCGGTACCGGTGAACCTGAGAAGCTCGCCTCGAAGCCATTGAGGGTGATATCGCGAATGCTCATGCTCCGGTGCTGTGCGTATAATCAGATCAGTGACGTTCTGAAAGATTGCGTGAGCCGCTGTCCGCGGATGAGGGATTCGCCGCATTCTTTTGGACGTGAACGGACTCGTACCTACTCGTACGGGATTGATAATTCTGACCCCCAGAGACAGAAGCAACAAGCAGTTTTTGCTAGCCATTAGTACTGCAAGGCGATCGGACGCTACTTATGAACGGCGTAGAAGAAGTGGACCATACGCGACGGCTTGCACGAAGGATTGACGTGATTTACACCAAATAAGAATGATGATCTGGCTTGAAAACAATGAGATGAAAGAGGTTCGCGCAATACGTTGAAGGAAGCGTACCGGTAGTGAGTAAGGAAAACTCGACCCGTATTCATGCGTCCGATATGCACCTATCATCGCACCTGGAAAAGCTCTCCTCATGATCACATCGCAACTCCACCGAACTCTCGCCTTCGTCTTCAGGTGACATGGCGCTGTGTTCTAGCCATGTCGCTCATCAATAGCGTACTGACCACGTCCATGTCCATTCTCCGTATGCCGTCAATTGGGCCGTATCGCTGGCGAAAGCATGGACATGTGTACGCTGTCAAAGTCTGGTTGGCGATCTGGTTCTGGTCCAAGCAAAGTCGCCATAAAGTGCCGTCAAAAGTAGCCCTGCTAAGAGATAAGGAGATGTGTTGGTGACATTCAATGTACGTCCATAAAAATGAGAATTGTTGGTGTGGTCGCCGTCAAGGAGGCTCGGATTCGCTAGCGCCCAAACGAATTGAATTTGTTGGGCATCACGGCTGCTGCGACCTGCACAAGCACATTCATGACCTCGTATTTTCAAACACCATACTATCAGTAAATTCTATTCACGTACGTGCTATTACGTTCTATCGCCTCCGTGGAGACATTTAGCGATAGTTTGCCGCTGAAAAGGCACGCTCAGTACACAAAGACATGGCCGACATCCCGCAGACTCAGTCGCGCTCAAACTCGACCCAAATCAACCAAGCTGCCTCAGCTACGGCCGTAAAGGAGGAGCCTGCAACCAATGACACGATAAAACGCGAGCCAACGTCTCCCACGCGAGTGAAAACTCCGCACAGACGGGGGCGCACCCCTATTTACGTCTCCAGCGGGCCCAGCTCGGACGAGGAGGTCGATGCCGCAGTGGGGCATGGAGAAGATAACGAGGATGATACATTGCAAGCTGTAGAAGGTGAAGGTGGAGGAATCCAAGCTGAAGCGTCCGAAAGTCAGCTAGAAGCCGATGAAAAGACACTTTCCGTCGAGGAGAATCAAGCGCGTTCATCCGAGGAACGACCCTCTGAGGCTCCAAATGCTCCGGAATCTTCCTCTTCTTCCTCTTCGTCGCTTCCCTCCCTGGGCTCAGAACGTTTCTTGGGTCCCCGAGTTGCCGCAACTCAGCCTCTACCACATCGTTTGCCAGAATCACCTCCTGCCCCTCCTCGCAAGAAGCGCGTCAGACCATCAGCAGACGAAAATCGTCCTCATTTCTCGGAATCTTTGTCGCAGCCGGTTAGACCAGCACCTCGCCCTACAGCACATCGCTCGGCGTCCCAGCAGGTCGCCGTCGACCTGTCCGAAGAGGATACAAAGCGTTACGCGAAACGCCCTCGTACCGTCATAGGTGTCGAGACTTCCCCGTCTCATAACCACTCCCAAGCAAAGCGCGCCAAGTCGAGTTCGAAGCGCAAGCGCCATCCCGATTATTGGCTGCTCGACGGATCTGTGGTCCTGCAGATCCAGAACACGCTTTTTAGGCTTCACAGATCGCGTCTCGTGCAACAATCAACGTACTTCGCGGAACTATTCAAGTCTACGCCCACTGTAGTCAATGATGGCGGCCCAACAGCGCACGAGCTCGACATGGTGGACCAATGTCCGGTCTACAAAGTAGCGGACGTGACGGTGTCCGATTTTGAATCTCTGCTGTTGTCATTGGACAACGCCATGTATGTATTTTCCATTTATGTTTCGGTGTCAATACCAACCATCGCACGCAGGTCGTATGTTTTCCAACCTCCTGCCTTCCCTCAACTTGCTTCAATCCTACGCGCCGCCCGCGCGCTCAAGTTCCAAGTCCCGTTCGACTTCGCATCACGCGTCGTGCGCGAGATGTGGCCGCCCGAGCTCGCGAAGCTGACAGCGGACGAGATTCCGCACGCGGCGGAGACCATTGTGCTCGCTAAGGCCTGTGCGATGCCCGAGCTCCTGAAGCGTGCGTACTACGAGCTTCTGCGCACGAGCGGGCTCGGACAGGATGAGGACGACAGAGAAGGCGAACTGGATACCATCTCGCGTGCGGACCTCGTGATGTTGATCAAGACGCGAGAGCACTTGGCGTTGCAGTGGCTTCTTGCCGCAGGCTCACCCCCGCGAGATGACGAGTATCCCTGCCCACTCCAAGTCCACGACCTTCGACCTGCACCACTGGCGGCACAGCCTGCCTCGGAGCAGCCAGCTCAGGAAGGTCAAGCTGTACCGGAGGCAGCACCTGTGCCAGCCGAGCCGGTTGCAGAGGCACCGTCTGCGGAAGTCAGGCGCGTCGCAGGACAGTGTGCGAGCGCACGCGCTGCCAGCCTCGCCATTTGGGAACGGAAGGTGCGGAAGAGCGGCATATACGAGGATTGTATGTATGACCCTCTGTGTGGTCTGGAGCGCATTAGTGCGCTTGATTGGGATGTCGAGGGCTACTGCCCGGCATGCGTCAAGGCAAGACGGGATACGTGGATGAAGACCAGAGAGAAGATATGGGAGCACCTTGATCTGTGGTTGGGTTTGACGCGACCACAGACCTAGGCGGTCCCGAAACTCATCTTCTCGCAATCACCCGGTTATGCAAGCTCAAGGATGGTGTTGGTGTCGCTAAGTACTACAAGAACTGGCCCAGTTCGATTATTTTACACGCTGCTTGATCATGATATTACAAGGAATATGACTTACAATGACCACATCTTGTAGTCGGCGACGTCCCACGGTACCGGTCTACTGAGTTCATAGACCTAACCAGGTACCCAAATTCCTCCAAATCTCCTCCCTCTTCTTCAATAAGTGTTCCCTACGCGCCAGCGCGCATGCCGGACAGTAACCCGCCGCGACCCAGTCCAAACCTGCAAGCTTCTCGAGACCGCCAATCGGGTCGTTCATCCACGCCGCAAATAGCCCCGACGTCATCACATACTCGTTCCAGATCGTCGACGCGTTGTTCGTCGCGCGCAGACAACGTTCGCGGGTGCGCGTGTCGTGCGTGAACGGGTCCTGCAGCGTGCAGGCGAAGAGCACGGCCGTTGGCGCCGTGGCCGCAGCCTGCGCCCAGACATGCTGCAGCTTCTCGCGCGTTAGGGCCAGGCGCACCAGGTCTGCGTGGCTCAGCTTTGCCCTGCCCACGAGAGCGCTGCCGGAAGGCGTCTCGTTGCCTAAGTCCGCGAGTCGTGTGATGTGGTACTGCCCAAATCCCTCGGTGCGGAGCAGCTCGTAAAACGCGCGTTTGAGCACCGAGGGCAGATCGTAAGTGCGCGAGAGGATGATGGTCTCTGCGGCGAACGGCATGCGAATGGACAACTGAGTTACGTCGTCCGGCCACATGGACTTCAGCTTGTAAGTCGCGATGGCGTCCAGCTGTTTGAACTTGAAGGTCCTTGAGACACAGAATACGGCGACGAGAACCTGGAAGTGAGAGATAGAATTGGTGAAATGTCTGAGTCGATCGATGTTAGACGGCACAATGTTACACTCATAATGGAACGTACATACCCAATGTTATCGAATGCATGGAGGGTTGTTTCGAAATCCTTCGCAGAGACCCCAGAAACTTTGACCACAGAAACACGATCGATCGTAGTCGATTCGTCTTCAGACGTGTGGTCATCGTTCCCAGAGTCCTTCCCAAAGATCTCAGCGAAGTACTCAGAACTGCTCGATAGCCGCGAGCGCGGGAGATGGAACAAGGTATCATCAATCTGTACAAGTGCGGACCCGCCTGCCAAAGTCTTGCGCGAGACGAACGTCGATGTTCGTGGCGAATCTGGCGACGCAGGTGGTGATGGTGACGGCTGTGGTACTTGGAGCGAAGGCGACGGAGATCGGTGCGGACTTGTCCGGGGACGCTTCAGCAGCCTTTCAACCTCCTCCTCGGAATCAGACTCTCCGTCCTCTTCCGCTTGCTCGTCCTCGTCTTCCTCTTCTTCTTCGCGTAGAGCGAGCCGCGCTGCCTCCATCTCCAGAACCTTTTGCCGTTTGAGGACCTGTGCAATGAGGGCTTGCTGCGCGTTCGACGACTCGTGAGGGTTATCTGCACGCGTCGCCGCACCGCGCCGGCGTACCCGACCATTGGACTTGGCCTGTCCAACTCTCTCCTTCTTCCCCGTGCGCTTTCTCTTCAATGTGAGCTGCACCACACTCGCAGAGGCGGACACAGCGGGTTCACTCGCGCCCTCATTTTCGCCCATGGGGGACAAGGTCTTGCCCTTGCTGCCCATGCTCTGCAGCGTGAAGCCACCGTCCGAAGAGGACGACGAATCAGACTCGGGGGAGCTCGCGCGCACCCAGGTTGATGCCGCAGACAGGCGGAACGAGGTCCCTGGCCCCGCGGCTGCCTGACCAAACCTGCTGGCTGTGGGTGTCTGACTTGGACCAGCTACTGGTTGGTCAGACTCGTCGTCCTGACCAGCCTGACACATGTTTGGGGTAGCCGGCTGCAATAAACTTCTTGATCCTTGTCCAAAGCTGTCCACCGTATGCTCCTCGTCCTCTGCAAATTCAGTCACCGCGAATGTCTTCAACGTAGGGGGTAGTGGAAGCGGTTCCGGTTGAGTATACCGCACGTCATTCAGCGGGGATGGAGCAGGCATAGAATTTGGTGTCGTGTGTGGTCGCGTACCCGGCTAGAAATGAATATTCAATTCGATAAGGATGCATGCAAAGAGTGAATGGAAGTCATACCTCTGTCTGTCGTAGCCACTCAAGACGAGGTTGGATATGTGCATAGCGTGAAGCAGTCGCAGGTAGACCACCCGTACTGGGCGGCGAGGAAGAGCTGGCAATGGGAAGGTCTGCGGGAGAATCTGTTACATTTCGAGGTTCTGAAGACTGCCCCGGATCTACGGCAGATAGGGGGGCAACAAGGGCAGCGGAAGACCAGAAGCCTAACCTGTTCGAGGGGGGAGGCGGAACAATTTGGCCGATTGGAGGGGTCGCTGGGCTAGCTGAGCCAGCTGGAGCCGGGGGAGTCGCTGAACCAACGAAAGCAGGAGGGGTAGCAGAACCAACTAGGGCAGGAAGAGTAGCTGGGGCGACAAGGGCAGGCGGAGTTCCTGGACCAACTAGGAGAGACGGGGCAGAGAGACCAGTTGGTTCAATGGTAGGGGATGGCGTGACAGGGATCGGTGTACCATTCGAACGGTGGCTGTCGGCTGGTACAGTGCGCGTTGCTGCCTCGTAAGCTGGCGTATCGCGGTCTGGTGTATCTCGGCCTAGTGCACTGAGATTTGGGCTCCTGTGGTTTGGTGAATCGTGGTCTGACAAAGCGCGGACTGGAGTCTCGCGATCCGGGAGCGACTTGGAGAAAGTACTCGTGACAGGGGACGTTGGGGGAACGGTTGTATTTGCGGGAGATGAGCTGGGTAAGAGTGGGTATGATGAACGCGAGTGTGTAGATTCAGACGTTGACGAGTTATCTGAGGATAAAGATCTCTCGCGTGTTGAGAGCGGTGTATCAGGAGAGGGTAGCGGGTGTTGATTACTGGCATTGGGAGAAAGTGATGGAGATTGGGCATGGTCATCGATAGGAGGCGAAGGGTCGCAATTGCCGGATGCCTGTGGCACGGCTGGACTGAGGCAAGACAAAGATGGATCATGAGTAGCGAGAGTGGCCGCTGCACGCAAGGCGGTCGCTGTCGCCGTTTCGGGTGGTAAAGAGGGGGTGACATCCTGAGATGTAGCTGTGCGAGGCTGTTCGAGTTGCTGATCACGCGCCTTGTCTGCAACATCGTCCTGACCGTCCGTGACAGTCCTAGGGGCCTCCGGAGGTACGTCGCGTGCCACTGCCTTCTTCGTACGCCGCCGTGTTGGCGCCGTGTTGACTGTCGAAGTTGCGCGAAGAGTACGTGCAGATTTACGCGTTTTCACCGCAGAGCCCGTCGCGCCTGTGACCAAACTCAAACTGAGCTGAGGGGCGTTCGGATGCGTGTCGACCGGGAGATACGCGACAGGCCGCAGGCTATCCGGCATGGACGCCCTTCTAAGCGAGTTTAGCTCCTGCCGCAACTTGATGGTCGGCCTATCCTTCTTGGCAGGCGGTAATTCAATCCACCCTTCCGCCGTGATGCACTCGCTCTTCGTGTCCAGGCATCTCCTACATGCTGGCTCCCCACGACTGCAACTTTGTCGAAAACGCGCGCACCGATTACACCGCTTGGCGACAACATAAAATTCTCCTTTTTCTTCTGTCTCCGGGTTGGACGAGAACGCGAAAATGTGTGCAGGGTCGATGCGGTCGTCGAAGGGGTTCCCTGGGAGCGTGTTTGGTCTGTGCAAGTCGGAACCCCAAGATTTTGTGTATTCCGGGAGCGGAAGGTGCAAAAAGTCGTTGATATTGACGTTTTGGAACGTCGGGGAGCCACCCATCCAGGTCGAACGGCCGATGAAGCACCAGGAGAGGATTTGCAGATCAAGGTCGCAGGTCAAAATGATATTATTGAAATCCGTAAATGTTGACGCCCATTCGCACGTGGTGCGGGCGCCTGTCGTACATAACAACCAATGTTGCTAGCTTCTCGAAGGCGTGAAGTTGGCAAAGTTCTCAGCCCAGAGACGCGACAATCTGGGTCTAGACGGCAGTGCGAATAATTTTTCACATCTTTGATTGGCAGGAAGCTAAAATATAACGGCGTGACGCGGTACACGGGGTCTTTGGCGTTCTATATCTTACGAGAAAGCGCCTATTGGTCAATCCGAGTCGAGTTTCTGATCGCCGCCTCTTTCTCCTGGCCTTCACTAGCATCTCCTCTCGCCGCGGCCCTCTGAGTTGCCCCGGTATCAGGGTGCATACCTGAAGCTCTGTCATTTTTCTTGTCTGTGTCTCTAGGTGTCTGTCGGCGTTGTGAGAATTCTGGCCTTGATTGTCTGAACGATAAATTGGTGTGTTCCTTTATTCTTCACTCTTGAGTATGATGCGGAGGATAGCAGCTACTTTTCTCTGGAATATTATTTGACTCTTAAGATGCTTCAGATTGCTTTCTATTGCGATGTTGGCTACCAAAGGGCGACACAACGGGGTATCCTCTCTCGGCGAGGCGGTTGAACTTATGGGTGCGTGCTGTCTCTCTCGTGGTCACCGGTCATCAACTCATACTTTATTCTCATAGCCGTCAGTGAAAAAGAGTCTTTGCGCGCTGCAGAAGCTCGCGTGGGTACCAAAATTCAAGTGGAAGCGCGTTTTTACCAGGTTGGCAATAGTCATGGTGTGCCAGCGCGTTTCCGTCATAGGGTCCTGGTCCACTCGGCAACATCTCGCACGCTTGTGTTCTACACATACATTGTAGGGATAGAGCCTCTATCTGATCTTGGCCTGGAGAGCGACCTCTGGATCTACAGCAGAGCCACAGTCCCGTCATCCATCTATTATAGGTCGGCAGACGGCTGGACACTGTGGGCGAGGTCCAACCATGTGGAGCATCCATTCCTGGAGAGCATGTCTCTGATATACGACGAACGGTTGGAAAAGCCGGCTTGGCTATCATCCAGCGATATCGATACTTTATTAGCGATGTGGTCGAGGACCAATGCTCTACCAGAGGGTGACACCGAAGTAAGCGCCTCAAAGTACGTATCTGTACGCGTGCTGATAGTACTATCTGTAGGCCGCTGAGACGATCGGTGCAGGCAACTCTTCGCAGGCTGATCAAGAGATGTCGCCACCAAGGGCGTCCAGCCGCCCGGCATCCAAACGAGCCCTCAGGTATGTCAGAATTTACTCTCAGTGCAACACACCACTAGTGATTGGACAGCGCGAGCCATGTTGAATCATCTCCCAACCGTCATGTGCGGAAGAAACTAAGGACGCAGATATCGGATTCTTCTACAGATGGATCTCTAGACGACACGAATGAAACCGTAGCTGTAGATCACGGTGAACGACCCACTGTGAAGACCCCATCAGACGCACTCGACGAACGCATGGATATTGATAATTCACAGGTGTCCGAAGACACGAATCCCGAAAGAAATGACGCCGATTCGCAGGACACCAAGGACTCAGCTGACGCGCACTCTCAGAAAGAAAGTGTCCGCCGGCCTTCCGCCCCTTCACAGACAGCTCGTGAGCCGCCGCTCTCTGGAACCAATTGTCTCCCTGATCTACTCACAGGGGAGGCGGTACCTACGCCGACGAGCGATTCGCACTGTGCGGACGCATTACCGTCGAAAGGCTCGTCTGCCCTTGGTTCAAGTTTTTCTGGCACGCAACTATCAGCCGACCATGTTGAAATCATGGCTTGTGAAGTCCACGCGATTGAAGGCGGAGTTTCATGTTCAGAGTCGCCTGCTGAAAAGATAGAGACAACCCCAGTGCCGCTTCTCGACAGTGAACCCGCTCCTGGCCTAGAGCTCTCTGCGGCGGTAAACAGTCCTGTCTCCGAATTCGCTATGCTCGATGCATCAGCTATCGATGGGCATCAGGCTTCGACGCACTCGTCCTCATCGGTTCAGGAATATCCGACGCCTCACATGTCGGTCGCAAGACCGTCCTCTCCTCTCGAGTACGAGATGGAAGTCACAAAATTTGTCGACCTCGTTGGGCAAGACCACGATCATTTGGAAGACCACAAAGTCATCCCTGTCGTTGAGAAGGCGGGAGCGGGGCAATGTGTCATTGTAGAGCTCGAGGGTGTATACTTCCGTGTCCCGCATTTCACGTTGATGCGACACTCAGCATACTTCGCACGGCTTTTGAGCGGAGAGTCGGCCGACTCAGAGGACGAAGACATGAAGGTTAAGTGTCCGGAGGATGAGCTCGAAACAATAGACGGGTGCGCTGTATACCGGGTTTCCCAGCGCTCAGCTAGTGGCTGTGGCCCCGAGGATTTTGACAGGCTTCTCGACGTGCTGCACGATGGTCTGTGAGTAAGACGATTTGGTTGCCTCCTGCTTGTTGACGCTCACCTTGTCTTTTGCAGATCAATTCTGTACCAACCATTCGAATTTGCAGAACTGGCCTCTATAGCTCGCGCAGCTAGTGCGTTCGCCTTTGAGCATCTTCTCAATTTTGCCACAGAGCGTCTGCAAGATATATGGCCGACCGAGCTCAGTCAAGTCTCTCTCGAGCTCGTACCCTACGCGGCCGATGCTGTCGTTTTGGGCCGTAGCTGCGCGATTCCGGGAATCTTGAAGCGCGCTTTCTACGAACTCATCCGGACGCCTACCTTCGGTGAGGACGACCTAGGCGACGAGGACACGCAAGACCACGTGCCCTCTGCTATGCCCTCATCTGCAGCCAACCGCTTGTCCAAAAAGGACATATTGCGGATTATGACGACTCGGCAACGACTCCAGAGTGAATGGACCAATTTCACCCTCTCGTTTCCCCACTCCGTTCGCCTGCTTTGTGCGAAGGATAGTCCGTGTGTTTCGGGAACGGCAAGCCTCGAGCACTGGTGGACCATCATGCGTGACCGGCAGGTCTGCGCGAGCGGCCTGGAGGACCCTATACACGGCTTGCAGCTCCTTGCAGAGCGAGGCTGGACAACACTGGGATACTGCTCAGAGTGCGTATCGGCACGCAAACTATTGCTGGAAGAAAAAAAGGCGGAGTTATGGAAGAAGTTGGATGTATGGCTGGGTCTTTGAGGCACCACAGGCACATGATACTCAAATCTTCAAGGAGTCTGCGTTCTCCTTGATGCACGCCACATGAAGATTTCGCCCTAGGGTTCACAATGTGAGGCTGAGCGCAACAGAAAAAGATTGTCTGTAGAGAGATCAATTTTCTGATTGTAATCGCCTTGGAAATGCCACAACTGGAGCGTGCAGACCAGCTGTTTCTTCTCCTGGTCGCGGAACGTTTTTACGGAGACTTTCCATATGTGATCATTTAGACATATGTTGACGCCAGCATTTTTGGTTCGGCTGGTCGCTTTCAAACTTTCAACTCGACGTTCACCACAACCATATATACCCAAGTCGTCTATTCACTCCTTCGACACGCTCCTTCCACAGTTCTGTATGTTACGTTAGTAACAAACAACGCTTTCAGCCAGACGGACCCGGGATACGACTCTGTGCAATGGCCGACGTACCACGGGCTCCCAGTCGCATTGGCTTCATGCGTCCACCGCTTAGAAGACAGAACGATGCATTGGAACTGGAACGAAACCGTTGCGAGGATATTGACGAAGAAGATGAAGAAGACGACGGAGGTTGGGATCCAGAGGGGGCGTACGCGGCGGAGCTCATGTATCCGTGCGACAGCCAGGCAAGTGACCACGCCTACGACTTTGGCGAACTGGTTGACCCGCCGTCGCCGCTGAAGCCGTCGCTGCCGTCGCAGACGATGTCCATCTCGTGCGTTCCCGTCACACTGCTGTCGTATTCGAGCTCGGGATCCGGAGATGACGAACCAGTCATCCCGGACCACGGCCTGTCGCGCAGCGCGTTGACACACCTCAAAGAATTCTGGAGTGTACGCCGGATCGAGTGGACGCGCAGGGAGACCGTTGTCGCACGTAGCGGCGGCGGCATTGCGGGATATGCGACTTTCACCAGGGGCACACTGCGGGACGCCCTCTTCTCGCGCTTAACACCTCTCTCGATACCGAATTCACCGCTGTCGACACAAAATACCGCACCAGAGCTGCACGTCGCTACGCCCGACGAGCAGGACGACACCGCGCCCAACGTACAGCCCGCTACGACCGCCGCCGCGCCGCAGTTCGACACGCCGATATACCCTCGCACGGGAGACCTGCTGCGCCTGCGAGACGCGCGCTTTGCAACGATGGACCGCGCGTTCTGCAACCTGCCGCTATATAGCATTGCCAAGACGCTGTTTTTGCACGACATGCTCGACCGCTCTGGCGCGTCGTCCCCGTCCAGCTCAAGCCGGTGCGGGTCCCCATTTAGCGCGACCGGCGATACCGCGAGCGAGGCGGACAGTTTGACAGAGGCGGACCCAGACCCGGATGCGGACGCGGAGGATACGGAGACGTCGTTTGTGGATGTCTCGCTCTCCAGCTCCGGTGAGGGTGAGACGCTGGTTGCCCCCGAACCCGTCGTCAACGAGAAAACCGAGCACAGGACCCTGACAAGCCTGACGGCCGACGACCGCGAACATTCGCGGGAGTGGGAAGTCGATTGGTCCGCCCGGTGGCGCGTCCTGCTACATCAAACGCGTACACCCTCCCCGACGAGCCCTACCATGTTTTTGCACGGTCTCCCAGTCGTCGACGAGGACTCGCTACTCGAAGCGCTACACTCCGTTGCTATGAAGCCTGCGGTCCCGGAACGCGAGCACAATATCCCGCAGCCGTCGCCCACGCGCGCACGGTTCTTCATCCCTGAAGAGGATGACGAAGACGAGCTGTTCGGTAGCTACGACGACCCTGGCGACGATGACGAAGAGGACTACGGACGTCTTTTACGGCGTCCAGTCTACTCTGCCAACGCCGACTACTTCTCGCCGTACAGTACGGAATTTTCTATGGTCCAGTATTGAACGACGTCGAACGAATGCAAAAGGGATCATTCTCCCAGGTTGATATCTCATACCATGTTATACCTGTCACCGACAAGGATCGTTGTCCGCATTGACAATTGACATTTAGCTGGTAGTCAACTACCTTCACTCGCACTTCGCCTCACATGCATTTTTCCTTCTTGGTTCTGTCCTACTCGTAATGGTTTTGTGTATCTGTAATTCTTACTGTATCACCATCCTATACCTAGCAGTCCGAACCTGTATTGTACATACATATTTATCTACAGCATCGTTATAGCCTCACTATTGAACATCGATTTTCGTGCGATCCTGTTTTCTGAGCACAAACATGGCCAAACAATTGTGCTCAACCAGGCGGCTGCGCTAGCGCTGTGTTTCTGACTCCCGCCAGGTCCAACACCCAGTACTCAGTACTCACCACCACCTCATTGTACACGATTGGGATTAGGGTCGTCCAAGAGTTGTCAGCATTCTTGAAACGTATCAAGCCGAACACCGCGCGCATCGTCAGCTTCCGATCTACCCATAGTCGCAGTGCGCCACGGTCACGCCCCCGTCCGACTCGCGCCTCCAACATGGCGCCGAACATGAAAATCACCTTCCTCGGCACAACCAGCGGTGGCGGGCCGTCGGAAACGCGTAACTGCTCAAGCCTGGTGCTAGATGCGATGGACAACGGGATACTGTGGAGTACGTACCACAGACCGCGCCTGCGATGGGTGCGGATTTCTTCCCGACGAGTATATCATTGACAATCTGTGCAGTGTTTGACTGTGCAGAGGGTACCGTGCGGCAATTCGCGCAGCAGCCATACGTAGGCGGGGACAGGGTGAAGATGTCGGGCATCACAAAAGTCTTCATCACACACATGCATGGTCAGTGTCGCAGCGCGCTTGAGCACTCTCTGGCGGAGCTCACGACTTGACAACACGATAGCGGACCACACTATGGGACTCATAACGATCTTGCGCAACATACTGGGCTTTCCAAAGACATGGCCGACGAAAGAAGAAGCGGCGGCGCAAGCGTGTGTCGAGCGGGAAGACTTCCGCATGCCCAGGATCGATATATACGGCCCTGCCGGCATCCGTGCGTTCGTGCGCATGAACCTCAACTTTACGCGCTCGCGCGGTGACGACCACTACGCTGTTCACGAGCTGCTTTTCCCCGGCGAGCCCACCTCCGCGCTATGCGAGCCGCCGGGCGTCTTGCACGAGAACGAGGAGGCAGGGGTGAACTACTATCCAGGCGAGAACGGGTTTTGGAGAGGTGTTGTTGCCGGGGAAATGCGCGTTGGCGGACGCTCCCTGACCGTCGACGCCGGGCCCATCGAACACCGCGGTATGTCATTTGTTTATCTGTCTACTTACTGTGCGGCATTGATCAACAAGACCACCAGATCCCTGTATTGGATACGTCATCAGGGAATGCCAAAAGAGTGACTGGCAGACGATCCCACCAGCCCTTTTTGTTCCACGGACAGTTGTCATTCTAGGTGACACCTGCGACCCATCCGCGCTGATCCCGCTCTTGGAAAACGAGAACAACGACCCTGTCTCACTTCTCATCCATGAGGCCACCGATGCGTACATTCCGCGCGATATTGACAAGTACAGCACGACGGGGCGCAACCGCACAGAGCAAAGCGTGAAAGCAAAGGCGATAGAGAAGGGACACAGCACGCCAGGGATGGCGGGCGAGTTCGCACGTAGAATCCGCGCCGAGCGGCTCGTTCTGAACCACATAGGCGCAAGGTGAGCATTCAACGTTCAACATCCAGCATCATTGAGGGTAATATTATCATGGCCCTTACCGTTCATCTTGACAGGTTCCCTGCGCCGCCGCCGAACATGGCGCCCGACGAGCAGCAGCGTAACTTCCGTGCGAGGTGCATGCGCGAGATCGAGCGGCAGGCGATAGAGACGTGGAACCCGCCGCTGGGCGGGCACGCCGTAGTTGCGGCCTGGGACTTCTGCAGGGTCTTAATTCCGCCGAACCCGGCGCGCGCTCTCGTCGCGCCAGACGCAGTCGCAGCAAACACGATCGTCGAGCAAGTCACGGTGGACCTTGTCATCAAAGCAAATGGACCAGCGCCCGTCTCGTCTGCTAGCGCGCCAATTGACAGCACTCCTCAGCAGCGGCTGCTTCCCGCAAAACCTAGGTACGAACGAGATGAGAAGCCGCGCAATGATCGGGACTCGAACCCTCGTGACAGCCGTGACGGAAAGCTTCGTTATGAACGCGATGAGAAAGCCCGGTACGAGCGCGACGGTGGAACGCGCTACGTACGCGACGAACGTGACCGTTACGAACCAGACGACTACTACCGACCTGGCCCTAAGCGCGGCCCAAGCGATTATCGAGGACGTGGTCGCGACTGGGAGGATCGTCGCGACTCCGGCTCCTTTGAGAAGAGGAAGTACGATGACGAACGTGACGACAGCTGGTCTTCGCGTCGAGAGTCCATACCGACAGATCGTTATCATGACAAGCGGCCCAGAAATTGAATTTTGCATCATTCGAAATGTAGCATTAGTACCGTGAGTGAGGCTTCCCTGTCGCTGGAGACGAGCCGCTGCTAACGAGTTCTATAGGTACCGTATTCGACTCGCGATACCCCGACATGTATAAGTAGTACCCGGATCCGGATCTTTAAGCCCCATAGCTCCCTGTATAAGCACAAGTGAAGACAAAACCACACTCATCTGAAGATATAAGCAAGTACCGCTGCAAACCATACTTTGACGCATGTGTAGAGGTCCGGGGACTCAAAGTGGCGGCGATCAGAATGTTCTATGGAAGACGAGCACGCGTACGCTGACAGGTGTACCCGTTGGCGGGTATGGGCCTGTATGGGTGTTGCTTTCCTCCCATGCTCTCTTTGGCTGTCCTTTCCCCCAGTTCCCTGCATTCGTGTGGCCACGCCGCTGGTACGCAACTTCCCGCTTTGCGTTCCGCGAATATAACCTGCTAAACCGCCGCACGCCGCCGCAGAACACTGATAACCTAGGGCCCCGGAGGGCACCATCTTCGTGTCTGTGGTGTTTCATGCTGTCGTGAGCCCGGTTTCATGTCCTCAGTCGCAAGCGTTTCATCCGCGCCCGCACCCCTAATCTGGCGATTCTACGTCCCGATATGGCAGTCTACGCAGGCAACGACATTGCTGATCATATCGAGCCCCGTATGCGCGTACGTTGAAACTGACCGGCTCGGGCCACCGGCAGTGCGCCTCTCCACAGTGCGCGAAGTCGTCCTATATCAGCCCACCATCGCCTTCCACGGCAGGTCAATCATTCCCTCCGTCCAGCGCCATGCTTCAGGACATGACACCGAGCTGGCTCCCCGACTGGTCCATATGGACCTATGGCGCCCTTGCATTTGGCGTTTTCTTCCTGACGAACTGGTACAATGACCGCAAGGTAGCCCAAGCTGTATCTTACCACTCAACGTGCTCTGACATGCTCTCTGTAGTACAGGCACATCCCAGCGATTGGCCCTACTTTCCCCATCCTCTCGTACATCGGGGCGTTGAAATACTTCCGCCATGCAGGTGCGATGATACAGGAAGGCTATACCAAGGTGCGTAGCTGATTATTTTGGAATGCATCATTTCATCGTGCTTCTCAGTATCGAGGCCGTGCGTTCAGAATTGCCAATCACAACAGGTGGCACGTCGTCGTGACTGGGCCTAAAATGATCGATGAATTGAGGCGTGCACCTGACGATGTGCTCTCATTCCGCGACGCGATTAACGATGTGAGAGGTTCCCAGGTCTGCTTGCTTTCTTGTCAGGTTTTGACATGTTGCAATAGTCTGTCCATGTCAAGTACACGATCGGACCGTCCGTCGCGGCGAACGGATATCACATCCCCATAATTCGTACTAGCCTGACTCGAAACCTCGGTGTTCTTTTCTCTGATATCAAGGACGAGCTTTCGGAATCTTGCAACGATGTCATCCCTCCGCAGAAAGGTCTGCTCGTGGCCACTTCGTTTGTCCGTTGATCTCTGACGTTCTTGATAAGATTGGGTGAAGGTCTGCGCGCTTCCCGCAATTATGAAGATTGTCGCCAGGACTAGCAGCCGTGTTTTTGTGGGGCTCCCGCTCTGTGCGTATTCCCACCGAAGATGCTGCCCTTTGTAGTTGTACTCACCATTTATCGACTACAGGCCGGGACGAAGAATATAACACAATCAACATCGGCTTCGCCATCGACGTTATCATGGGTGCCGTCATCCTGAACCTTTTCCCGTTCTTCCTCAGGCCGTAAGTCCGCTGCTCTGAGCTTCGGATGTGAGTACTGACGACTGTCCAGAATGGCTGCCCGGCTCTTCACCAGAGCCCAACAGACGGCGCGAAAGACCCAAGCGTACCTTGAACCGATCATCCAGGAGCGATACAGATGCATGGAACAATATGGCGATGACTGGGCCGATAGACCGGTATGCTTGTTCAATATACGTGACCACGTGGGTCCCTCTGACGGGTATGGTAGAACGACATGCTACAATGGCTTATGGAGGAGGCGGTCGGAGAGGAGAGAGAGCCCCGCCTGCTCACTTTGCGAGTCCTCACTGTCAGCTTTGCTGCAATTCACACGTCGTCGATGGTATGCACGCGTCCAGTTGATACGGCAGCGTTTTGACGATGTCTATCTTTTTCCAGAGCTTCGCCTATGCTCTCTATCGTCTAGCGGCCTATCCCGAGTACGCCAAACCCCTCCGTGAGGAAGTCGAGCAGATTGTTCAGGAAGAAGGGTGGACGAAGAATTCCATGGGAAAGATGCGCAAGGTGGACAGCTATCTGAAGGAGTGCCAGCGTCTCGACGGCCTAGGATCTCGTACGTATCTCTAGGCTTAGACTATCGCGCCCATCGCTCACGGCATCCACAGTCAGCATGACACGCAAGGCAATGCAGGAGTTCACGTTCTCCGACGGGACGAGAATACCCAAAGGAGCATTTGTGTCCGCGGCCTCGGCGTCTACTCACACGGACGGCGAGAACTATGATGATCCTACAGTGTTCGACCCGTGGCGCTTTGCCAACATGCGGGGCGATGAAGGCGAAGGGACCAAGCATCAGATGGTCAACACCAGCACGGAGTATGTACCGTTCGGCTTGGGAAGACATGCCTGGTGGGTCCTGCATCTATCGAGCCATCGTGATACCATCCCTAACTTCCCGTACAGCCCTGGACGGTTCTTTGCGGCTAACGAGCTGAAGGCGTTGCTCGCCCACATTGTCGTGACCTACGACGTAAAGATGGAGAAGGAGGGTCATCTTCCTGACCCCGTCTGGTACACGAGCTCGAAGTCGCCGAGCCGCGACGCGGAGGTCCTGTTCAGGAAGCGTCAGACATAGACAGCGACACAAGAAGTACGTATCATTACCCGAACCAGAACGAACGTGTAGTGTGCTACATGGACATGGACAAAGGTCGAAATACATTGGTATAGAGAAGCGATTCTACTCTAGCAGAAATCGAGGTGTGGCTGTGATCGGTGGTATGGGTATATTCCCGAAGTCATGGTACGTCGTGGAACGGGCATAAAATAAATATGAGACCAACATGACATAAACAAGAAGCGAGGCTGTGACCGCGATGCGAATCGGAACCGTTTGTTGACGTGGCGGCAAGGCTGCGAGCCTAGCGATAAGCAAGGTCGTAGAGCATCTTTTAGATGACATTGACGCTCTGGAGGTGGGCGCGCAAGATACCCTCGCGAACTGTTCACTTCTGGTCAACAGATTGCCCTTGATGCAAAACACTCAATCACTCACCTCCAACAAGAATGACAGCCGTCGCGCGAGTGTCCTAGTAACGCAATTTCAATATCAACACAGCCCAGCATGCGGGACAAACTCACGATGACAGACGTCTCATGGCCGTAGAACGGTCGTGGCTTTGGTGACAATCGTTTCTGCGCCACAGATAATCAGATTGATATCCGTACATTCAGGAAGTAGACATGAGGGCACGTACATGATATCCGCGGAATTTCTCGCGGAAGTCTGATTGAAATGGAGGTCAGGCACAATTACGAGGAGTGAGCCAGACGCCGTGACGTACATTTAACGACTTGAGAAACCTCGTTGGGTTGGTCACCATAGCTAGGGACGTATTTCTGTACCCGTATGCCGGCCGCAAGAGTAGCTTGCAAGATGTCCATCTAGGGTGCGTGGGTGGATGTGGCGTCAGATACGAGCGGTACACGGCATTTTCTGAACTTGCCTTGTTGAAAAACAGAATCAGTGTCGCGCCAGCGAGGAGCTGGTTCTCGCATATCTGCCGCCATAAACTGATGGAGTCCTCCTGCACGCGGTTGTAAATATCCAGATGGAATTCAAAACAACGACAGAGCGAGCTTACCAGGCGGTTGACACGAGAATCTTCCTCCAGCATCAGATTGAAAGCTAGAGGTGCGAGGAAGATGATAGCTTGCACGTCGTCGAAGAACGGTATCCAACTGGGGCGCTGTACGAGGGCGGCGTCGGTGACTGCTTGCAAGCCAATGGGGGAAGTACGTACACTACTGCGGCTACCGCCTACGTCATAGATATACCATTCTGAACCAGCAGCTCCTGCACGACACCGTGAGATGGATGTGCGTAGATTGAGCGGAACACAGGAACTTACCACTTTCCATGGTAAACCGATGCTCCTCCACGCCCAAGGTACGCAGCCGCGCGCGTACAATATCGTCTATTGAAGCATTAGCACGAGTCGCTGAATATCAGTGTAAGCTTACCGTCTGTAGGTTCATAGTGCAAGGTTGCGATACGTCCCGCATCATTCAGGAAGCTGCGGAAAGATTGAGTGAGACGTGCGACGACACCGTGATTTTTGGCTTTCACTCACAAACCCGGCATATCTTGCAGCCGCACTCCACGTTTTCTCAACACATTTCTGACGGCCTGGTCCTCCCACAAACTTAGCACATCGTCACGGCACGCCGCCAACACCGTTGTGAGTTCGTCTGTCGTGGGCACGCCGTTTCCCTTACCCTTCGACTTCTCGCCCTGAGCCTGCAGCGACGCGAGGACGCTCTTCCATCCGTTGCCAGCGCGTACGCAGACTTCCTTCACGCCCGGCAGCTGCAGCGGCGCAGCGGAGACACTGCCTTCATTTGCCACGTCCGGCAGGGGGTTCAGCCCTGCCGCAAGCTCCGGGAACAGCTTGCGCGTGAGATCGGCCTCAATCGAGAGCAGAGGTAGCAACCGGAGGCGCGCGCGACGGTGTACGTCGGTAAGGGGTACAACACCGTGCGCTTGTGTCTGGGTGCTGAAGCGCACGGAGCGCGTGGCCGCGGCCTTCGCCCCGTTGGCGCCATTCAACGGGATCGGCGTGTTCGCGGGAAGCTTGCCACGCGCTTTCTCCGAGAGTTGGGGCTGAGGGGGCGGCGGAGGCGCGACGGGGGACTCCATTTCATCCTGAATAATCTCTAGGAGCGTCTTGAGCGACCTATGCAAACGGAGAGAACGGCGTCAGCTAGCCTGTCGCGCGACCGCGGCTGGCATTCATGCGAGGACCGGTAGCGTGAAACAGGGAGGGCCGGAGCATCACTACGGGAGGCGGCTGATGATCAAGGGCCTTAGGCTAACTGAATATTAGCCATTGCGAGACGCAGATGCGCGTACAGATGCCCCTGACGCCTGGCTAGCCGGGCCAACACACGAGGCGTTGGAGGTAGAGACCATACCCGAGGAGTATGACTCAACTAGCGCGAGGCTGATGGACGTGCTTGGCGAGCTCTGTATGGGCCATGGATGGCCGCAAGCTCACGCGTGGGATGACGGGATCGAAGCCAGTCCAACACATGCGGGCCCATCCTTATTGCAGGTCGCAAATATGCCAGCGCCGACCACGATGTGCGCTCCAGGACATGCACGCTGGTGAAGCGTCGAAACAAACACACTTGAAGGTGCGCTGCTGCTGCTGAGGAACAAAGAAAATGATGCTCTGATTCACGTGCAGCGGGATGCACGGGCCACGATAGCCTGCGGAGAACGCATCCCGCGCCACGGGCACGAGACAGAGATAAACCAGTGCAACTGGCTCGCGTCGGGTGGCGAGAGTGAGGGGAACACACCTGATCAAGTTGAGTTGGATGATAGTCCTCCAAGCCAATCGTTCATTGCGGAAATGAGCGGGTGTAAAGGCCAACTGGAAGTCTAGGAACAAGATGTGAGCGCAGTAACTGCGAGAGGACGCAAGCGAACACGCACTTTTCAACGTGGTGCTCTTGCCCGACTCCGCTTGACCTGACATTCCAAAGCCACCCGAAGACATGTTCACTCTCCCTCACACATATCACGGAGCCAGAGGACGCACCAAGCAGCAGGACCTTGACCGCTTTCTTCCGCTTCTCATACAGCTTTCTTGCTTCCTGAATGCTCTCGTCAATCTCGAGCGATACACGCGTCGCCTCCCGCTGCTGCTGCTCCCGTCGAGCACGGGCGTCTGCTGTCTCGTCAGGGGGAGGTTGTAGGACCTTGGCGAGTGGATCGTCGTGACGGTCTTCGTAAGGGGCGTGATTTGCGTGAAACGGTCGCATGGAGAGAGCCATGGGTGAGATGGTGGTGGTCGAAGGAAGAAAGAGACAAGCAAGCGGGGCGATGCATTTCCGAGTTGGTGAACTGGTTGGTAGCCACTGTGATCAGCGGTGTTGATCTCGAATTTACTTGCGATCATATTTTCCGAAGAACGGGAGCCAAGCTGAAACAACGCCACCGCACCTCGATTGTTGTTCTCTGCACACCCATCATCCTGCTATCGATGCCGCTAGCTCATGCGGCGCGAGCCTTCCAAACCGTACTCTTCACACTCATCATCTCGACGCATCAACACGAGACTCAATTGCACAGCAACGGAGCTTCCTGCCTTCTCCGAACACTGATTTCCATCCGCCAGAAATTGGACCCTGTCAGCCGAATATGGAGAATTTCAGCGGACCCTAGACCTTGACACGTCCAGCCTCAGCGCAGCGACCCCAGGGGTGCGAGCAGTGTTGCAGTCACGCTGCGTACAACGACGTCGGCGTGGCCTGACGTCGAGCGCGAAAATATGCTTCCGATATCTCGGAATTTCGAAGACAGCGTACAAAGTTCGCACATCAGTTCTTGATCGACAAAAGTTCCCGCGGGTGAAGTCACATCGTCCCGATTTGAGAGGTATTGCCCATGTGCATGAGACCGTTTTGTCTGCCTTGGACGATGCCGATTGTTGAAATGTCTTCATTCGTATGAGGTGAACAGCCCTGTCAAAGTCGCCGCCTTGGTGCTACAATTGAGACCGAACATCGCAACAATCGTCGAAATATAAAACATGACGCGCTGACGCGCTTGCGCCGATATCTGCATCATTGAAGTTAGCATTCGTCAGGACAAGACAACACTGTAGCACTGTTTGCTGTCAACCACTCACATGAAGTCTAAGGAACACTTGCCCTGACAACATCTCGTTACGAACACCCCGACGAATCGTCGGGTGATGCACCTGTCCTCGTTCAAATATCATCGACAAGATCTAATAACTCCTGATCCAATCCAACTATTCCCATGGGATCGTCCTCAGATCCAACAGAATGCGTATTGCAGGCTTCCAGACTGGACAGCGGGTCCCAAAATGCATCAGGACACGGTGCTTCCACCTCCCATGCCCAGTCCAGGCGATCAGGAGCACATCTTTCAGGATGAACGCCGCCAGTAGCGTGCCCTAGATCTAGTCAAAGACTATTAGCAAGCAGGCCCGCCCGGTTTCACAAAGACGCGTACCACATGATTCTGGCGTGCCATGATCACGCCGTCCTTCTCCCACCAATGCCATCCATGGCAGCGCGCTTAGCTCCATGCTCTCGAAGCCATCTGTATCCCAGCATAGGTCGCGAAGTGCGGCCAGGTGGCTCGCACAATACGAAACCGTGCGTGGTGGATGTATCCGCGGCTCGCGATCCCGCGTCATGACGGTCAACTCGATCGCGACGGCCCGCCCATCTTCCCAGATCATGTTGTCTTCTACAACTTCGCATGTTTGCCCTCCAGGCTCCATATGCGTCCTGGCGTTAGGAATGCCAACGAGGGATTCGATCACGGCGCCTTGTTGCCTTACTTCCGATATCTTATGCGGCAGAGGCAGGGAAAGCGCGAAGCGTTCGCAAAACATCACGAGATCGACTTTGAATGCAACGGGGAGAACACCTGTTGACTGCGGCGGCGGCCTCAGGAGCTCGCAAAGCAGCACCCGCGCTTTCTGCAGCGCCATGTGCTTTTGTGGGCTCGATAGGGCTTCCGCCGCACACCCTGCGTCTACAGTAATCTGTCAAAACACAACGGCCATCCCCAGCAGGTCGGCCACGTACCAGTCACGCCGAATCCTACGCGCTCAACATTACGTCACTCACTCGTAAGTGGAGGCCCGAGGTGGCGGTCCATCAGCGGCACGATGCGACTGGTAGACGCAGCTTGCCAGGGGCCCGTGGCAGCCGCCATGACTTTGTGGACCAGTAAAGGCACAATGCGAGCGGCCGCTGCCTGCCCACGCGGGCCCCTTCGACCCATCATGATGAATAGTGGCTCTAAAACGGTGTAAATTCCCAACTCGTACAGCGTAGAGCGATGGCACACTGACCGTCGTCGGAAATCTCCTCCTTCTCCTCCTCCTCCTCTTTAGAGATGCGACGGATATAATCGTCGAAACTTTCTTTCCGTGGAGTGGCCGACGCCGCCTGAACCGCTGTTGGTGTGATCATGTTCAATGCGGAATTTAAATGGGTTAAGCCATTGCTGACCTCGTTCGGTAGCGTATTTTGCAAGTTGGATGAGTTTCTCGCCAGCGATTAGCCAAGCTGGCCGAGTACTATCTCCTCGTCGTAAGCCCTCTCCAAGACGCTTTAATTCTTCGCAGCGACCTGGCACAGTCTTGTCTTCATTCACGTTCGGTGTAAACAGCTGATGGGGACAGGGCAGCCAACGGAAATTGAGCACGCACCATGGGCAGCCGGAACGGTGGATTTCGTCACATTCTTCTGTGATTTGCAGGTCTTGTTGTCCTCCGCACGATTCTTCGTCTTGCGTTTGACTTTGGTTTTGGCACGTTTTGACGGTTCATTTTCATCTGCCGTTGTTGCCTTACGCTTCCTACCAGGCTTGCCGCCAGGTTCGAGCACCTTCTTTCCGCCAGTCGTCGCCAGCGATACCTTCTCGAAACAGGTTCCTTCGCTACTAAGTTCTAGAGCCGGCGAGGACAGCTGAGATGCTTGAAAAGGAGTTGGAGGATTCAACATCTCACGTAAGCTGCCAAGTTTCAAAGACACCGCCGTCGCCTCGAGTTGTTTGACATCATCAGAAATGGGCGTGGCGTGACCGATATACGACTCAACTTGTCCAGATTGTAGGCCATCTCGCGGTAAGATTGCCATGGCAGGAGCCGGAGGAGCGACGGACGATCTTGAGCCGGCCTGATCTGGTCTTGCGGAATTCGAGTTTTCTTGACCAGAATTATCAGAGGACGTCTTCATCTTTTGTGCTGATCGAGGATGACAATCGGCGAGAGCGTTGGAAAAAGCATTGCAAGGAGCGGTATGCGCGGAAGGAGATCTTGATGGACTACGGCGGTATACGGGGGTGCCGTCCAGCATTGAGACCTCAATACCTCCGTTCGAATCCGTTCTATTTGCCGCAGATAATGGTACCAAGAAAGAAACAGACCCAGCGGAGCAAGGATTCGCAGGAGCCAAGTCACAACCGGAGGCGCCGGGAGAGCGCTGCGAGATGGGTGAACCCCCTTGGTCAACGGAGAAGGACCACTTGCGCTTGATGGCCACCGAAGTATCGGACGAAGCGTCGCAGCCAAAGGAAACCGGTTCCTTCTGCTGCGTAGAAGGATATGTATCGCCTGGCGTACGGTCAGATGTTCTGGCAGGCGTCGTGTCGATGGGGCGGTCGGCTGTCGTTCTAGCAGAGCAGGCCACTGGAGGCGAGTATGTATCGCCGATAAAGCCCGTATCGAAGCTCGTCAGAGACGGTAGGTGTGCAATTGCGATGGGCTGAGCGGCTCTAAGAGCCGTATTGGCTATGCATCGACGGTCCAATTCGTCTCGCGACGTACAGGCGCCCGACGCCCTTGCCATCTTCGTGTCGGGAAGACTGTAATTGTGGACACTTGTACGATCGTTTGCAGGGTCGCTGTGATGTCCTGATACTTGTTGAATGATTGCATTATTGTTACTATCGCACTGGGACGATTGTACAAGTCCGTGTACGGCGGGGCTTGGGGCAGGAAGAAGCATCATGTCGACATCCCGCTCGGCGCAAGCAGGGGTGGCGGATGCAGACAAGTTGATCCCTGAGGAAGAGGACGGGCTGAGAGACGCTGCGAAAGCGGATGGCGTCGAGTCGGTGACAAGAGGAGCGAGACGAATGACACAGGAGGGTTCGGCGATAGCAAGACAAGACACAGAATGAGTGCTTGAGGGAGTCGGTCCGAGTGAGACGATATCAGCTGGGGTTCTTGAAGCCGGTACAACAATTTGCGAGGCGCTTCCTTCCGATTGAGAGGAGAGCCTGCGAGGGGCCACATTACTGGAGACGCCGCTGAGATGGAAGAGAATCACGTCGTCAACACTGCCCGGCTGAGAGGCTTGCGTGTTATCCATCTCTGCGGATGAGAGTGTTTCTTCTGGGTGCATATATGCATCAGAAGTCGAGTCATTATTAGCTTCGGTGGTTTTTATATCGAACATTGCAGTGTGAGGCCCTCGCTGAATCGAGGGAAGCTGCGTTGGGGACGCGTACGTCGGCGAAGGGTGATATATGCGCGTGTTCTGTTTGGCGACATGCTGGTAAATGTCGTCCTCGTCGTCCTCGTCGTCGCTTATAGGAAGAATGAACTCCCTTTCGCCAAAGTCGTCGGAACCTGAGGGCGTCGACACCTCGTAGTCGAAGTCCGAGGAGAACAGAGGAGCGGTAAGGGATGGCGTTGGAGAGCGAGACGGCTGCGCATCTTGCTGCGTGTACATGTCACCGTCTTGCTCATGTTCATACGGCTCGAAGAATCCTGTTTTTCCGCGGGTCATTACCGTCATCGACTGTGATAGAATGCGCTGTAGGACATTGGTTCTCCGTCGCCAATGAAGGGAGTATCTGCGCTGCAACAAAGCGTCGCGTAGCATCACGTGCTGTTGTCTTGATCTCGCGTACAGTTTCGTCCTGGGAATCAGATTCGTGGGAGGTCCCCTGGTCCAGTAATGATGGAGGCTGTTCGCACTCTAGCTGCGGCTTGAAAGCACATTTAAGGGTGCGCGTTACTGTAGAAATTAAAGCATGCATCAGTAATTCAGTGGGTCAAATAATTGATCGGAACTAAGTTGCGAGTAGCGCAGATGAGAGAGTGACAGAGGGGGGAGATGGTGGTATTGGACAACCAGGACTCAAGCCTCAAGAGCGCTCAAGATTTGTCGGGAGTGTCCGTTTTTGGAAAACAGCGGGAGTTTGTCTCTGTTTGGCTCGATCGACTCGCCTTTCGCGCTTCTCCTGTTATTGTCCTCCAACGCTATCTTGTGCACCTCGAAGTAGCCCCATTTCACTCGTATTGAATACTCTGCTTGTAAACCATGTCTTCAAGAGACCTACGACCTACCCCAATTGACGGCTATCCGTCTGACACTTCTCAACTGCAAACCAGCACCGAGAAAGTCTTGCGATCTCGCCTGGACAGTGTCCTCGCAGACGAGAACTCTGAGGAGAAATCCGCTGGACCCGTTCTGGCAAGGGAACAGCATCTACAATTTCTTCTGCGAAACCTGCGCCAGGGATTTCCCGAACGCTATGTATCACAGGACGCGAGTCAACCATGGCTCATCTTCTGGACACTTCAGGGATTCAGTGTGATGGGTGTCGGTATGGACGAGAAGACCAGACAAAGGTGCGCCATTTCTGTCGCTAAATCTCTCTGTCTGATTGCAAGATAGGACAATAGACACTCTTCTGGCGATGCAACATCCGGACGGAGGTTTCGCCGGCGGTCCTGGCCAATTTGCTCACTTGCTACCCACATATGCCGCAGTGTGCGCGTTGGCGATCGTAGGAAAACCAGGTGCGGGCGGAGGGTGGGACGATATTGACAGGTACGTGTCTTCAAGGTCTCCCTGTATCGATCCTTGATCGCGTGCGCATTAGGGACAACATGTACGACTTCTTCTTGTCACTCAAACAGGCCGACGGGTCGTTCTTGGTGTCGCACGATGCTGAAGTGGATGTACGGTACGTTGGTCCGGTTATGTGTTTTCATTGATTCTGAGCCCGCCATTCAGCGGCATATACTGCCTCTTGACAGTCGCCACGCTCCTCAACATCCTCACCCCAGAACTCCTTGCCGGCGTCCCAGAATTTATCGCCTCGTGCCAGACCTACGAAGGCGGCTTCGGAAGCGCGTCCTTTGCGGAATGGGCATTTGCCGGTGAGTGAGTGCGCCCACTGGTACGTCCGTGCTCAACGCTGACATCATCTTTTATCGTTCCTTTCGTGCTCTGTCATAACAAAACAGGCGGGAAGCTTATCGATGCTCGCGCGCCTCGCCCATCCCTCGGTGAAGCGCACGGTGGGTACGCATTCTGCGCAACCGCGTCCTGGATCCTTCTGCAGCCGTACATCGCGACGCACTACACATTGGCGCAGACACCAGTGCCAAGTATCAATACTGGTAGCCTGCTACGCTGGCTCGCACTCATGCAGGGCTCGCACGTCGAGCTTGGCGGTTTCCGTGGGCGCACAAATAAGCTCGTAGACGGCTGCTACAGCTGGTGGGTCGGCGGGTGTTTCGTGCTTGTCGAAGGTCTGCTGCAGATCGAGCGTGCGGAGGAGCAGGCTGCAAAGACGCAAGAACAAACTGACGAACACAAACACGATGACGGTGAGTGGGCCGATGTGGATGGTGCGTCCGCGTATCATCCGCCTTTCGTCTTAAATTGATAGCAAATATTGTTATAGACTCGCTATTCAATCGCACGGCGCTGCAGGAATACGTCCTGTACGCCGCCCAACACCATGCCGGTGGACTTGTCGACAAACCACCAAAGTACGTTCCTCCGACCCACGCTCAAGTTGTCTTGTTGATATTGAAAAACGTTCACCATAAGGTCGGCAGATGCGTACCATACGTTGTACTGTCTATCAGGGTTATCGGCCGCGCAGCATCGTGTTGTACCCAATGCGGAGCGCAAGGGTGAGCTTTTGGCGACATGGAATGCGGCCAACAAAGGTACTTCTATCCTTATCCAGTGCTGCCCCGGTGTTCATTCATTCCGACGTGAGCAGAGGACGAAAGTGAAACCGCCCAACTACGGAAGTCAGCTTTTATTGATATGCTCAGCTGGATTGAAGAAGAGGGCACTTCCAAGCTGATTGGAGGAGCGCAGAATCGCCTGGTGAGCCGCATCTATCCTGCTCTATTTTGGAAGTGCTGATTATAGGGCATGGTAGAACGCGACACACCCACTGACCAACCTTACTGCCACACATACCGAAGCTATCATCTCGCACTTCTACAAGCAAAGCGTACCCCGACGGGCTCCCAAATGAATAACTGTTCTCTTTTGAACGCTACCACGCCAAGGTCTATGAATTTGCTGCATCAATGGAATCCACGCACTATAGGAGACATCACTTGAATACAACTCTGTACACTAGCCGAATACAAATACAGTCGGGCTCGTCCCACTGCGGGGCGAGCACCCAAGGGATGCTTACAGTCGCCAGATAGCCAGCAAGCCCCTTTTCGCGGGTATGCGCCTCCATTTTCACGCTATCGAGGCGTGTACACAGCATCTCGACGTACACGATCTGCGGATGAAGGTCTTCAGGCCACGTCACCGCCGTACCCATCGTACCGCGTAGCATACGCAAACCTATACTAGGCGGGTAAAGCAGCGATGGTGAGCATGCAAATAGAATCAGAGAACAACATTGTGTACATCTTGGTCTTCTTACTGACCGAGGCATGAGATGATTGGATGTGCGGTATAGACAACACAAAATGACATGTATCATTCGAAGTGATCGATATTCGAGTGATTGGGTAGCGTGTTCGTGAGACCTCTGGTATAGCTAGGATATAAATGAGGGCGTATCAACTATACTTTGCAGAAGTTCATTGTCGCTTCCTGAACATGACCTCTGCCTTGCGGTTGGGCGTAGAGCTGTAACTGAACCACTCTATGGGTGGCTGTTCCCCTGGATTGGCAAGCTCGATATCGTACGCGGATACGATGTGTGCCATCATGCATTTCAGTTCGTTAGCGGCGAAAAAGCGGCCCGGGCTGCATGAGTCGAGGACGTTCAGCTCTCATCACGATGATATCTGAACAAAAGAGACATACCAAGCATGACGCCCATGTCCAAATGGCACATACTCGACACCGGTGGCAACCAGCTGATGCTTGACACCCTCGCCCTCCTCGTCCCGCATCTCTGAGAAACGCCAAGGATCGAAAACCTCGGGGTTCTCGTAGTATTCGGGGTCCGTATGAATGCTCCGCGAGGGGACGCATACGAGGCCGCCCTTGGGTATGAAAGTTCCGTCTGAAAATGTGAAGTCCTGTAGGGCAATACGTGCCATACTGACTGAGCACAGTATAGCAGTATGAACAGAGGGCGTGTGCAAGACGGTGACAGACGTACTAGAACCTAAGCCGTACATTCGCTGAGATTCCTTCATGAAACTATCTACCTTACGCATCTTCTGCATGGCAGCCTTCGTCCAGCCCTCCTCGGCGACAATCTGGTCGACTTCTTCGCGCATTGGCTGCAGATACTGCGGATTTGTTGCGAGTGAGAATAATGCGTGGGTGAAGCTCTGAGGAAAGATCAACAGGAGTTCATGATGAAAACTAGGATCTATTGAGTTACCATCGAGGACGTGTGAATTGCCGCAAAATTGATGGTCAAGATACGCAGCACCAAGGCACGAATATCCTTCTCATCACCCTGAGCACAATCCATAAGCCATTGGAGCATATCGTTCTGCGGCTCATTAGTATACGGGCTGACATCAAGATGCATCACGTACAGGTTTTTCGTGCCAATTCTCTCCATACCTTTCCATCATCGCATAGCGCTCGCGGATAATGGGCTCCAAATGCCTCACACCACGCTCAATGCTCTTCGGTACATTAGTGAGTAGACGACCAGCGATTCTGACTCCTTTCAATAAGCCACGACTTCGACAGCGCATAAGCAGATCAACCTACGGTTTCAGGACATTGGGGAACATATTGATCGTTATCCCGCCCAATACGACATCTAGCGTGAATTGGATGTTGAGGGCTCTCCAGTCCGGATCCCTACCTAAAAGAGTGGCATTTCAGTGTAAAGAGCGCGTACGAAAGAAAGGGCCACACACAGAGTGGTAGACCGACGAACACTCGGTTGCTTATGCGACAGACAATCTGCATGACGGTGTCCAGTCCGCGAAGCTTGATCCATTCTGCAATCCAACTTAGCTCCAGATAGGTGCATAATCGAGTTTGAAGCTCACCACTACCAGTTGTGGGGATCGCATCAGAGAACGCCGCCACGAGCTCATCTCGGATGTCGGGGAAAACCGACCCAATATTACGCGTGAGCTGTGCACGGACAAGTGGGACGTGGTATGGATTTTCTGCAATGGCTGTTCCAAGGGTATATTGGACCTGGAGGGACTGCAAAAGATATGACCCCATGTCACAGCAATGTGGTAATCAGCGTAACGCACATCATTCACAGCCTCCTCGAAGGAAAGGACATCGTCGGGAGCCATGCGCATATCGTCAATTTGCGCTGGGCTGGTAATCATTACCCGCCAACGATTGAGCTCGGGTGCCTTGAAGGAGCTACCCTTGTACTAGATCGAGCGATGAGCACGCCGGCGTCTAAGATAGCCAATAGTATGCACCTTATCGTACCCCTCTTGAACCATCTCTGTAGCGTTTGCGAGCAGCTTGAACGTCGTGATCCACGACAAAAACCAATTTTCAGAACCGATAGCAGGTATTCCCTTGAACTATAGTGTAATTCAAGATCAAAGTCAGCGATGTTCGACACGGAAGCACTCGAGCGACCCACTTTAAGCTTGTCATCCCTGAACCAGAGCGCGATAGCGCCGAGAGCAAGCACCGCGTACAGCAGATAGGAATCCATAAGAGCTGACCAGGTCGATGAGGAGGGCATTGGTGCTGGTTATAAGGAGAACCCCGCGTGAGAAGAGAGCGAGATATCAAACAGCACTGATTCCCAGGTCGCTGCGGACTCAGACTACCTTGAAGTCTGCCGCACCGAGGCCTCCTTCCCGATCCATCCTTCGAAGATCCCACTGAATGCAGTTCCGTTGTCATATCAATTGTGCGACATACGGCCCGCCCGAAACACGATCTGTGCGCGACGAGCGCCATCTAAGGTTACGGCAGAGATAGGGGTACGGTGACCAAGTACCGCATGTCTCTCGCTTTGTGGAAACACTCAGTGAATAAGGATGTCTCGATCAGCTACATTTGCATAGGAAAGTCTACAAAGAACGCAGAAGCTGAGGCGCCGTGAGATTCAGACCATATGGCGAAAAGTTGGCAACCAACTCACAGACGTCCAAAGCACATTATTTAGGGTTCAACATGCGGAAGGGGTCTGACCCCCCCTTGTCCAGGCCCACCAGAACAGTGTCTTTGACAGCGGCAACATAGCCGCTCAGGCGCCTCCCTCCCTGATCACTGAAATCATCGTACAAGTGATATCGGGAATCGGCAACGACGTTAGCCAGCATTAATGTCTCAATGAGATTCCTGGGTGAGACCGCATGAGTACATTTCAGCTGCACCAACAGAAGAGAGGCTCACTCTGGTATCCTCTCACGAGACTTGAAGAGTGTCGTGTGGAGACGCATGATAAGCTCGGGCACGAATATTTGGCGGATACGCAGAATGTCACGCGAGCGGTGGCCAGCTAGGATCACCATCAGTATCATGTATGCAGGTGCGAAGGAGAACACAGACGTTCTTCGCGCTCGATGTCCGTGACGAGCCATTCAGCGGTGAGCAGCTTTATAATCTGCTCATGGGCCTGATGAACTAATGTCTTGTAGTCGTCAAGCCACGCGGCTCGTGTGTCCATCGTCATCTGAGGGACTTCGAGGCCCTGGCATTCTGTGACGCGGTCCAGTGCCTCCCATACCTGGAAGAACTGACGGTAGTGCAGGTATTCCGTTGCGTTGACATCCGAATGCCGTAGGGACGCTAGTTCGTGGGGAAGCAAGTCCAGGACAGCCTTTGCCACTTCGACGCGACCGGAACCTGTTACGAGATTAACGCATGTTATACGCCTGGATGCAGAAGGAGGGCGCACTCATGAAATGTCTTAAGATGGTATTTGCTTGCTCCAGCGCAACTTGAAAGGTTTGGTCCTGGAATGTCGTCCATTCTATCGAGCGAACCAGGAGCTCCTCGTCTGGCGTCATTGGTGGCTGCTCTTTCCCCACCGATGGCAAGGGTCCAGTAGGCGGTGGCAGGATCTACGAGGTACGGCACTCTTCAATATGTAGTCATGACCAGCAGAAGGTGAGGCACATACAGCGAGAGCGTGGTCCATTGTTTTCTCAGCCGCGAGAACCGCGATGCGGGCCATGTCAAGGCCCTGGTCTCGTGCACGCATCAACGCCAGCCTGCGTTCCGTAATGTCTGCGGATAGCTCGAGAGACGCCAAGAATATCGCATATCGCTCCTCGGCGCCTTCGCCCAGGGCACTCGCGTACATTGCAATAAGCTCGCGCTGTCCTGCTGCCTGTAAAATCATGAGCTCCACAGGCTCGAGACAGTGAAGCATAAGCATACCTCGAGAACCTGTACGTAGGCTTCGAAGATGATCTGCGTGGCTGAAGGTGACGGCACGGCCTCAATCATATTCAAAAATAAACAAAGATGGGCGAAGAAGCGGGTCATGTAAGCGTAACTAAAAGAAGAAACGTTGCGTAAGATAAAGTAGGACAGTGGATAGAGGATACGTACTCAGGTGACATCCGATCGAAATTATTGTGCGCGAGCCCGTCAGCGAAGGCCTCCAGCAGCGCATCTGTTCTGTCCAGAATTATGTTCAGTTGTGAAACATGGTAAGGATTGTCGGCGTCCGCCCTAAGCATCAGTGCCGTCAGTGGAGAAATCATGGTATACGGCGACAACACCCACCCATCTTCCACAGCGACGGACTTAAGACTGTTCAGTGCGGCCACAACTTCTAGCTCCCACGTTTCTTCCTCTGTTTCTGCGCTTATGGTCTTCGCCTCAAAATCGCAGTCGCCTTGCCAGAAACTGCCCTGCAAACGGGCCAGTTCCTGACTCTCCTTCTCATCGCAGAGCATCGCGACGTGGGCCCACAGGTGATCCGACCATGTCCGACATGCAGCCTTGAGCTGCGCAGCTGTCTGTGGGCTGGGTGCGAGCGCAGCGTAGAGGGCCCTTTCCCCTTCTGATAGATGCGGCTACGGTCATGTATAAGGCCAAGAGTTAAAATCGGTCGCGCAGAGACTCACGTTTAATGCTGCCCGCGTGCAAGTTGTCTTCCACAATTTTCGCCGCTGGTTCCCGCTCCATGTCTCAAAGTCTTCCTCTTCTTCCATAGAGTCCTCTTCACGAGTATCTGATGCTATGAGTCGTATCATGCTCAGTTTCGTGCAGGCCCAAGCATATTGCGAACCGCTCACTCAACGCGCGCCACTCAAATAGGGCTGACCCCCGAATGCTGGCTGCTCTCCAAGGCTGGTTAGCTTTTCGGCACAGCTCCACTGCCTCGTCGATTCGTCCCGCACGCAAAGTCGCGTATAGCGCCTGCACTAGCAGCTTCTCGTAGTTCTACGCAAACAAAACAGCCATTAAGCATGTCATCGCTAGCCAAAACTACGACATGAGAACTCACCGCATCGTCCACAGCCAATACAGCATCAAAATCTCGATTGATCGCGTCTGGGTCCATTTCTGTCACACAACCTGCGGGTTTGCCTTGGCGAAGGGCTTGCATAGTTTGCCGTTTTGTAAACAGCCAGTACCCATTGGTCGCGTCTAGCTGCGGCGCAGGTGAAGCTGTATCATGCAACCATTCCCGAACAACCACGAGTTCTGAGAGGAGATGAGAGGCATGCATCACAGCCTGGGCAAGAACGGAAGGGGGTGCATATGGGTTCTCTGCGAGGATATCGGCCGCACGTGGGGATTCGGGTGGACGTGTTTTTCGCATTCTGATAAATAGAGTCTATGTCAGAGAGGTGGGCGATAGAGAACGTTCTCGACGCGAAACATGACGCGTCGAGTACGTCCAGAGTGACAGTGTACTCACGGTATGAGAGCTTGCAGCAGTCCCCATGTATCACTCTCCATGCGTAATGCCTCCACCTCTTCAGGAGACATCAAATCCGGGTTTTCGTACGCTTGCGCGATTCGTTGTTGACATAAATATCGTATACTTGGCGCAAATCCGGTTTCGGGGTCGAGGATTGCGGAGAGGTCATCCCTGTGTGACTGGTTGTAGGTCAAGACTTCGGCACACGCAGCGTAGAGAGGATCATCCATAGCACAGATATATGAAGGTTGACGTGGATTTTTGAAAGTGGAATATCGCAGCTGGGAGCGTCGTGGTCGTGATAAAGTGAACACTGTGGGCTGTTGCACGCGCTCAGACGTCGCGCAGACTCCTGCCCAGTTAATCACGTGATTCATCTTATTTAAGGTTTACCTCTTTTCCGCTTTGCCAACGGAGATCTGGGTACGAGCCTGCGAGGGCTTTAGTGTGTCCGCGGGCTAGAAACTTTCTGCGCAACGACTGCGAGGTGAGTAGCCCGCACCCCGTTAGGCTCTCTATGTTGAAGGAGGTTTTCACTCAACAGCTTTTTAGTTTCAAATATAGCTGTATTTTCGGTCCAAACCAAGTCCAAACTGCCATTTTACTCCTGTGTGACCCTGAGAACTTTGGGCGATAGACGGCAGCCGTCGTTATCGCCCGTTTCATGAGCATGTGGTACGTCTGGGAGTACATTTAAAGGTTAACTGGCTTCACTCGCAACCCTGAAGGCCCGAGGAACGACCATGTCTATCCACACGTTGAAGAGATCGCAATGCCACCTTGCTTGGGACAACAGGTGCGTCTCATGCTCATCCTGGTACGCGCATACATCTCACCAGTTCGCAGCATCCCACCCGCCTTACGTGTCAAGTCTGGCGACACCGTCGAGTTTGACTGTCTCGACGCGTCCAACGGGCAGATTACTGCGACTTCGACCGCCTCCATCATCCCCACGCTGACCATCTCCTCGCTTGACCAAGTGAACGGGCCGATCTTCATCGAGAGCGCACAACCAGGCGACACGCTCCGTGTTGATGTGCTCGACATCACGCCCGCTGTATGGGGCTGGACAGCCGTTATCCCCAACTTCGGGCTGCTCGCGGACGAGTTTCCTGAGCCCGCGCTCAAGATTTGGGACTTGCGCGGGTACGGGAAAGACGGGCTCGCGTGGTTTGACGAGGAGAAGGGTATCCGACTACCGCTACGGCCATTCGCGGGCGAGATGGGCGTCGCAATGGCAGAAAAGGGCCCGCATTCGACGATCCCGCCGTATGTGACCGGCGGAAATATCGACACAAAGCACGTGAGCAAGGGCGCGACGCTCTACCTTCCGATCGAAGTCGAGGGCGCGCTGTTTTCCATGGGTGTACGTGGCAATGTCATTCTCTACGTTCTCGACTTATACTTCTTGCAGGACGGCCACGCAGCCCAAGGCGACGGCGAGGTCTGCGGGACGGCGATCGAAACGCCCATCAAGGCGACGATGCGCCTTACCGTGCTCAAAGACAAGCCACACGTCAAGACGCCGCACTTCGAGACACACGCGGCCACCGACGACCCCAAGGGGTACTACTGCACGACAGGCGTGGGCCCAGACATCCGTACGGCGGCGCGCGACGCGGTGCGCCACATGATCGCGGTGCTCGGCGCAGATCAGGGCCTGGGACGCACAGAGGCGTACATGCTATGCAGCGTCGCCGGGGATCTGCGCATGCACGAGGTGGTGAGTGCTGTCATTCATCAATTTGTAAGTTGTTACTAATGGACACCTGCGCTTCTATAGGTCGATATGCCGAACTACGTGGTACGTGGCGTATCTCCTGTCGTACTGACCACGCTCTGACTGTGCCACCGCAGATCGGAATGATGATGCCCAAGTCGATTTTCGGACATGCTTAGCGGCGTAGCATTGACGCTCACTGTCATAGAGTATGTAAGAATAGTCGAGGTGAATAACGGCAATTTCAGCCCACTTCACCGCTGCTGTCCTCTGCACCGCTAGACAAGATATTGCGATGATGCGATCCTGTTGCTCGGCGTCTCAGATCCGACTCGGATATGCTATCCTGATCTTTGTAGGATCCCGCAGACGTGCTTCTCTAACAGACAGCATCCCACAGATTCCCAGCGACCGCCTGTGGAGCCCAATGGCGCATAACGAGAAGCAGTCTAGCGCGACAGATCCGACCACTTCTGCTATGAACGGAGGTGATGTGACGTTTTGCAGCCTCTTCTTCGGGGATCGCGTTGCGAGGGCGTGGTGTGCTTAAAGAGGAGTCGGCTCAGGCGGTTGCTCGACGTGCTCCACATCCCGGTGTTCTGCCCCCTCGACTCGCCCGTGCTCTCGCTTTCATCTCCCACCTCATCGTTCATCCCCCATTCCTCGAAAAAGCATGCAGCTTCCTATCGCCCTGGTTTCCCTCTCCGTTTTCGCGACGCTTGCGGCGGGCGCGGCGCTCGACGTGTGGGTCCCGCCAATCACCTCCCCGACGGCGGCGTCCATCTGGCAGGTCGGGTCCACGCAGAACGTGACATGGTACGTGTCTTCCTGTTGTCTTTATATGACTGGTTTTGCCGACGGCTCACTGCGATCTATCGTGCAGGGACACCTCGGGAGAGCCGACGCAGGTCACCAACCCCATTGGACGCGTAGTGCTCGCGAAGGCCGGGATTCTTGATATCGGTAAGTTCTTCGTACTTACCATCCGCGTTAGAAGTTGTTAACGGATACGAATATCGCACCGCTCGAAGCCCATCCCCTCGCGACAGGCTTCCCGCTCACAGATGGCTTCGTGCCGGTGACTGTCCCGATGGTCGTGCCCGGAAATGACTACGAGATTGTCTGTGCGTTCTTCTCTCCACCTGCACACCGCGCGGCGGTAGAGCGTGCTGACTTTTGCTTCTACTGCAACCTCGACGGCTTCGACTTCGGCGTCGCTTTTCCACTTACCGTCTGCTTTCGACTTCAACTTCGACCGCCCTTCGACGGCGGCAATATCGACGTCCGTTCAGTGTTCGGCGACTCGGGAAACGCCAGCCCCGATTTTACCATCACGCCTTGAGCATCGCGCTTCGAACTTCATCGGCAGATTTACACAACTTCTAGCATCAATTTGAAGTTTGATATTGAATAAAGTGGGGCCCTTGCTGTTTTTAAGATCTAGAGAAGGCCACTGAGGTTTGAGGGCCGCCGGCTAAACCGGCCTAAAATGTGAAAATCCCGCCATCAAAACACTACCCCATAAGTAAGGGGGCCCCGCACTGGTTTGGCGCGGGTGCGTACCCCGCCTTCCCATGTTCATCCGGCGACAACGCTGCGGGGCTCTTCGTTGAGATGGTCAGCCCTACGTACTCTTCCGAGCTACCGAGTGTGTTGTCAAGAATAACATATGCGTGAGACGCTCCGGGCGGTATGCAGCGGTGAGTGAGCTCCAGCCGACGGTTGCTTCCGCTGCGCTGAGTGAAGGAGTGGATAGATAACAGCCGACGCTGTCATTCAGGCTGCGAAGGTTGGGGTCATCTGGAAGAGTCTCCTCGTGCTTCATGGGACGCCAAACCTTGCGCCTTCGCTGTCCGAGTCTCCCACCTGCGCGTGGGTTTCTTCCCCCAGGCTCCAGATGCTCCATCCGTGCAGCGCCTGCCACGCCACGACGACGGACGGACGGTGCTTGCTGCAGACGTTGTACCCTGTCTCAGAAGGAGAAATGATGTGTCTGGGGAGCAGGCGCGAGTGTTGCCATCAGGCGCGAGCTCGCGGAGGGGTTTTACGCAGGCGACCGACACTCGCTCGTCGGCGTCGGGCCACAATTCCCCGGATATTTTACCGAGAGCCCGGCCGGACCGAGCGGGTACGCCCTTGACGTCAAAATCAGTCGCGTTTTGTTTTCTGGCGAACAGTCTCCGACCCACGTCGACCAATCTCAGAACGGCCCTTTCTCCACCTCGCACCGAAACTTAACAACATTAAGCCAAGCTTATGCCTTCCTTGGCCAGCATTCGTTGCCACACAGAAAATTCTTTTTGGAGCAATGTCAGTCCGTTATGAATCGCGGACAGGTCATAATCCCATTCCTCGCCGCGTTTTGTCTCGACCACCACCATCCTCACCAGTAGACCCGTCGAAGACGTCAAGCGAGGTCAAGCCTTACGCTCTCGTCTCTAAAGCGACCGTCATTCGCGGCCATATTCCGAGGGCCCTCTCGGACGGAGCTCAGCGCGTTCGATAACAAACCACACAACAGCTTTCAAGCGCGATTTGATCACGTACCGAGTCCTTCCCCTTCGTGAAACCAGCTTGACGGTCTGATACCCGCACATACCTCTGATTCGATTGGTTTCCATCCTTGTTCTCGCGACTTGCGCACGTCTCCTGACTTTTCGCGATTGGTGAAGTGGTTCGAACCAGCGCCGTCCAGTGTCCACGCACGTACGTTCCTGCTCTAGACCCTGTCTCTTTCCCCTGGTTTCACGTCTACATCCGGGTCTTTAACGTTGGCTCTACAAAGTACGTACGATCCTCCTCCTCCTAACATTCACTCCTATCGCCGTTTCGCTCTAGATGAGCACTTCCGCTGATAATGGCTCACAGACCTCCTCCGTGAAGGGCAGTATCCTCCGCCAGCCCCAGGCGATGGATAACTTTCCCTCAACTCACCCGCTCATTGGCCCGGACCGGCCGCCGGGCGGGACGCGTCGGTCTGGTGCCAAAACGCCACGCAAGGTCCAGTGGCTTGACCACGATGAAAGCAGCTCTACCGAAGCCAGCACTCGAGCACTGGACGAACATGGTCTGAATGTGCGCGATCGTTTCTGTCTTCTTTGTCACGTCGAACGAGCAGTCTGACGAACCTCTTGATCAGCCTGAGCCTTTCGAGACCCTGAAGGATGCGCTCGAGCGGCACCGTTCGCTGCCGGCTTACGACAACCACCCGAGCCACCTGCGCACCGAGTTAGACTCGCCTGACTCGCCACCGCCCGACGCCACCGCGACCCACGTCGTCCCCGGCGAAAGCTACATTGACGAGAACGAGACCGCGGGGCTCCCGGGCACACAGGACCTCGAAACTTTCTCGCAGCAGCGCGCGTCGCAGGTTGTGCAGGCGCACAAGCGCGGTTTCTTCAAGGGCCGCTTCGGGGGGCTCGCCTCTTATGCGCGCAAACGGAAAACGACGGGACACGGCCGCGGGCGTACGAGTACGAGCAGCACTGCGGTGGATCCCGAGTCGGACGTCGAGCAGGTCGCCGAGTCGTCGGCCGCTACTGCTGCTGGATATGGCGGAGGCGGCGTGCTGTCTACCCTGCTTTCGTTGTACGACCATGACAATGCGTCGACAATCGCGTCTGGATTTTCCACGCCCGCTCGATCGTCATTCGACGACTCTCGCGCCCCATCATTGTACGAGACCACCACTAAAGACAGCTATGGCGCTGGGACGAGCCCGGGTGTCGATACATTCACTCATCGCCGCGAGCGAACATCGAGCGCCCCAACTTCGCCGTCTCAATCGACGACATCGCTACGGGCGCCCGGCCATCCGTGGACCAAGAACTTCAACTTTCATCTCGGCGACAAGCGCCCCCCGTCTACAAGAAACTCTGCTGGAGTCTTTGGTGCGCTGATTGCGAGCACGGCCAACATATCTGGCGCTGCGGCACCCACGAACAGCACGATTGCACCAGAGGTGAAGAGGCCGGGATACCATTTATCAAGGTGTGTGGCGTCGGTCGGTTATCTTCCAGCTCAATGATGGACAACCATCCACAGATATTCTTGGGATACTCATCTGCTTGATCGTCCGGAGTCGGCAGCGCAGAATGACGCCGGGCCGCGCCGTCCTCGAAGCATGCACTTGCCCACGACCGGCAGCTTACCCACGACTACTAGCCTTCCAGTGCCTGTGCCTCAGATCATCACGCAGGGCGCGTCAAACGATAGTCCAACAGCCAGCACGCCTGACTCGATCACTCCACCCTCCGTAGACAAGCTCGACAAGGGCCGGCACACGTGGACGGGCATGCTCAAGGATCTGCCGAAGCGGGGCTGGAGCCGCGTCGGTACGCCTACGCCGAGCCTTTACAGCACGCCTACCGCGGAGAAGGACGCGTGGCTGAGCGAGAAGGACGTATTGCCTGACAAGGAGCGCAAGATCAGGGAGAAGAAGCGGCGGAGAAAGAAGGCTGAGATTTACGTGCGTACGCTGTTCTCGCCTCGGCGGATCTCAAGGGTCCTATGTTCTGAACGCTGATCATGACCGCACTCTGCGCGACGCGCTGTAGATCACGCGCCACGTCGCCGAGATCCTCCAGCGGCAGGAGTTCATCTGCAAGCTCGCACGCTCAATGATGATGTTCGGCGGGCCGGCGCATCGCCTGCCGGCCCAGATCCAGGCAACCGCGCGGGTGCTGGACGTCAGCCTGTCGTGTATGTACCTGCCCGACATGATGCTCATCTCGTTCGACGACCCGACGACGGGCACCAGCAGCTTGAAGCTCGTGCGCCAGGCCGGCGCATTCGACATCGCGAAGCTCCAAGCCGCGTACAAGCTCTACTGGAAGGTACGCCCTCTCCCGCCGCCTCTCTCACTCCCCTCTGCGGCGTTCTGCAATTCACGGTGGTGTTCTGGAGCAGGTCTAGCAGGTACTGAGTCCGATTGCAGGTCATCCACGACGACATCTCGGTCAACGAGGCGTCCGTGCAGCTTGACGATTTGATGCGCAAACCCCCGCTGTACAACAAATGGCAGCTCATCTTCTTTGGCGGAATGTGTTCCGCGTCGATCTGCAGCGTCAGTTTCAGCGGGTCGTTCATCGACTGCCTGATGTCGTTCCCTCTCGGCTGCATACTTATCGTCATACAACTGTTCGCTGCAAAGCACGAACTGTACTCAAACGTATTCGAGTACGTCCCTCGCTCGCGTAATTACGCGCCACTCACTCATGACTATGCAGAATCACGGTTGCAACTCTTTTTAGCTTCATCGCTGCTGCACTCGCTACTACTGGACATTTTTGCTACTCATCAATAGCTGCTTCTTCTGTCGTGCTCATTCTTCCCGTAAGTACCAGTTACCTTTATCTTGCGTGAATATGCTAAATAACTTCATCGTCACTAGGGCTACATCATTCTCTGCGGTATCGTCGAACTTTCATCTCATAACCTCGTTTCTGGAGCTGTCCGTGTCTGTTTCTCCCTTATATACTCCCTATTTCTCGGTACGTCCAACCCTGTGGTGTAATACCCCCAATGTACGTGCTGACGTACACCTTTCATCAGGTTTTGGACTTGCTATCGGAGCCACGGCGTTTTCAAGAATCACAGGTTACGAGCTGAAGGGTCAAGACGATATCACTTGTGGCCTCACACATCACAAAGATGGGCCGTGGTACCAGCAGACACCATCGGTCAAATGGGGTAAAGTTATGTCGCATTACAAGCATGACCCAACTCTTACCACTGTTTTTACAGCATTTCTAAGTGTACCCATGTATTCCCTCTGGATCAGTCTACGATTCTACGCGCCGTGGAACAAAAAAGAATTGGTGAGCCGCCCGTCGCGTTGCCTTCAAGGCTATGATGCTGACATGTATGCAGCTACTGCTCGTGGGTATCTCATGCATCGGCTGGACTACCAACCACTTCACCGGTCTAAAATTCCCGGGTCAAAATGACGTGTCCTCTGCAGCTGGCGCTCTCGCTGTCGGCTTCCTCGCCAACCTTTATTCTCGCTTCACGAGCGGGAACGCCTTCATCATCATGGTGAGCATCTAGTGTCGACGAGCATAGTAGATACTGACTAACGAACCCACGCATTTAGATCACTGCAATCCTGTTCCAGCTGCCGTCTGGTGTGGCGAACGGAGGACTGTTCTCCTTCGTCTCGGCCTCCGACTCCGGAGAGGTCGCAAATCAAGTTTACCTGTCCGGCTTCCAAACAGCCCTCCAGCTCGTCTCTGTCTCCCTTGGCCTGACTGTTGGCTTAGGCATCTCTCTCGTCCTCGTGTTCCCGATACAATCGCGCCGGCGTGCAGCCGGTATCTTCAGTCTCTAGGCTCTCACTCACCATACACCATGATATCACTCAAATCGCTCATACCATCACACTCCGCACATCAGACGTTATCGAAACATAGACCACCTTGCTCTCATTGTAATGCTCGAATAGACTTTCCGTAGATTGCTACTTGTCACTTACATCGCACCTGTACAGTAAACATCTTCCACTTCACCACTTCCAACTTCAGATCCTGTAAAATACAACGCCTCTTCCAATTGATACCGTTTGTAATTCGGTCCTGATGGTATAGATGATATAGATATCCAAGCAAGAGGGACGTCGGGTGCGTAGATCCCGTAGATGAGACGACGTTTAGATGTAGATGGGCAGAGTGGGGTCTAGTCCGCTCCACTCGGGGCCTTCGGTGAAGTCTTTCTGGTCGATGAGGAAGTCCTGCCGTCATTCCAGAGATTAGCATCCACAACTTCACACAATATGTTTATGGTCGACGTACAAGCGGGCACTCGACAAGTGATCCCTTCACCTGGGAAAGGCGATCCTTAATGCGGGCAAGAGGAATACCTGGGTAAACGTGGTCCGTCTTGGTCTTGGCAACATAGCCCTGCAGAAAGAGTTCAGCGCAGGACATGACACAGGACGAGGCCAGGCATACGTCGTAAGCGTCCCAAGTCCTGATGAAATTAGTGGGAACGGGCCGGAATATCTCAGTGAAGATGTCGCGGTTGCTCTTCGCGGTGTGGGTCCAGAGCGCGTCGGTGTTGTCCGACAAGGGGTCCGCCACAGCGTCGTCCTCTTGAGTAGCTGTCTCGTCGTCGTTCGGAAGGGGCGCCGGACGCATGAACGACGTCACAGGTTCGTTGGGTCCCTTGCACAGTTGGGGTTCAATGAGACCGAGGTGCTCTGTCGAAGCGAACATCAGCTATCTACGCAGGTGCGGTGACAGCTATGGGCCTACCTCGGTACAGCTTGCGGCGCAGCGTGGCAGCAAAACGACCAGCCATGTACCTCTGGCCGTCCATCTTGCTCTCTATCAGATCATCGTCTTCGACGACCATCGCGATCTCGGAATCGCCGTCACCCTAGCTCAGGTGGATGAGATGTGATCGAACCTCAGGCAAGGCTAAATGCATACCTTCTGACTACGATCATTCAAGTTGGCCGACCCCAACTACACGGAGTTCTCCAGCAATTACAATGTGCGCGAAGCAGGAGGCACTCACGATAACGCGACGGTCGTCCACAATCATGACCTTGGAGTGGATGTAAACGAGCTCCGAGACATAGGCGTTGCGCTCCTCTTCTTCCGAGCCAAGCCACTTCTCATCGAGCAGACTGGTCTTGTCGTTGAGCATGTGCTGTACCACGTTGTCGCTGACGGGCTCGTCGCTCCGCAGATTGTCGGCGCCGCTCTCGAATTGCTTAATGATATCGCGCGCCTCCTCGACGGTCTTGGGCAGATCATACGTCTCGGTCTTAGTGTCGTTTTTGGTGCCCTCCACCGCCGCCGTGGCATTCTCGGTGTTCGTGGGAACAACAATGGAGACGGTGGCGGGATTCTGGGAATCATCCGTGGCTCCACCGACCCACTGACGAGCCAGAGCGACCATTGCTTGTTGGAACTTGACACCGCTGTTCTCCTCCATTTTCGAAATGAAAGACGCTACCAAGGCGTTAGGCAGAATGTATCTGCAATGTTATAGGACTTACGATTGGGAGCATTGATACGATCGTAGGCGCGGAGGTGGTAGAACCGAATATAGTCCATCCTGTAAACAACACCATCAGAAAGTGATTTTGCAATGCACTGAGATATTCTTACGGTTCGAAGCCTGCTTTACGAATCTCTTCATAGATGCTGTGGCCACCCCTGTTGATTGTGCGGTATTGTGCTGCCAAAATTATCTTCACGGCCGACGCATCCTTGACGTTTCCTGCGAAAGCAGGAACTTCCGGCATGACCACGACCACCTGGCACACGTGAAATCCAGTCATCCAACCCTACCGAGCAGATAGCTCAGCCTTACCTTGAATTTAGAACCAGCTTGGGCGGCCTGAACAATCCTCTGTACCAAAGCCTGAGCAATCAAGTTCTTCACCTGACCATCAGGCTGCGTGCTCGAGATGCTAAGAAAATCGATGTGAGTAGGTGTGAAATCAATATCGAAAGTTGAGCATACAAGAATTGGTTCTCTGCGAGAGCGGCGCGTGAGCGGATCATATCTGTTGAGCGATGATCTCACTCACCAATGTAAATGAAGTGGTTAGCCTCTCGAATCAACTGAATATCTGGGAGGACATGTCATTATTAAAAATCACGGGTCGACGTGTAACAATGGACGTACACGCATTCTGAATACTACGCTCCGTGAGGACGCCGTGACTCCAGTCGCTCACGCTCCTGACAGCCTGTACTCGGCAGGAGCCGTGGGGTGGCCGATGGTAAGCGACAGGGTCTTGCTCTTCCTCGGGGAACCAGGCATCATAAGCACGGTGGTATCTCTGCTTGAATCGCGCGCCCATTTCTGACCACTGCTCGCGGTAAGGGTGGCGCACAACGGCTTCGTTCGGGGCATGCTCGATGTCGTGGGGAAGCGCTAACCAGTCATAACGGCTGCCCGAGCAAGACGTGAGCTAGGTGATTTTCTACACAAGTGCTGTACGTACTCGTCAAGCTTGTACTTGCGCTTCTTGATTTCGTTCCAGCGCTCCACAAAGTGCTGCACGATATCGAGAACCACAGGTCCACAAAGCGTCATATGCACCTGTATTTTTGTGAGATAGGTTACGACACGGGTTCGCGTTCATACTCACATCGTGCCAAGGCATTCTGGGTGTGTCAAGTACACTCAACCCCTGATTCGCGAAAGCGTACACGTCCTACACCTCAAACGGTAAGCAACAGTATGACAAGGTGAGCCTCTCGTCCCACCTTGAAATCCAGCACTCGCGCGTTGTTGTATTCTTGGCCTGGGAACAGGGTCGCATCAAAGTTTGTAGGATGCGCGTCCGCAAGGGGATGGTTGTGGGTGTCCCAGCGCCCGAAGCACAGGTCAAGGCCGCCGATGCACGCCCGGTGATTATCGACCACCACGACCTTCTCATGATGGGACCAGAACTCGACATCATCTGGGAGAAGGAAACCAAATCCTCGTTAGTCCACGTGTGCAGGAGTGTGTGAGTATGACGAGTCGACCTTTGCTACCGATATGGTCGGGATGACGCATGCAGGCGATGTTAGGATGAAGTTCTTCCAGCGCATGCTTGGTGTGGCTCGAGCTCATACTCATCGTTTGGGTGACCTGCACTCATATTGGTCTCAGCAATGTGGGCGCTTAAGACTCGACGACCGTACCTCTTTGTACACGACGACGTAGATCTTGACACCCTCTTCCGCCTTGCGCTTCAAGACCCTGTCCAGACGCCATTCCTCGTTGAAAGCCGGGGGACGACGAAGATACAGCTCAGGGGTGAGCCACCAGTCCTATATCAGCCACGGATCAGCCGTGGATCGCGTCAACCGTATTTTTGGAGCGCACCAATATGAATATAGCCTCGCGCGCGCTGTCCAGCATCTCCGAGAGGGCGTACATGTAGTCGTGCCCATCAATGTGCCTACGCGCGAGTCGTGGGATGAGAGAACACGATTCCTTCTAGAAAGTGACACGCACCATTTGACAAAGTTCTGCGATCGCTCGTCCGCGAACGAATCAAACCTGTGGCTGGCATTGATTTCAGCACGAATCATGTCATGCTGTTTCTCCTCCGGGTCATCGTGTCGGCGATTCGGATTGAGGATGCCTAGGAAAGAGTGCGTCAGAGGGAATGCGCCTCGTGGGCGGTGGACGTGGTAGCCACGCGTCGCGCACCAATAGCAGTGTTTCTAGCATGCCAGAGGCCCTCAGTGGTCGCGTCTGCAATCTTGCTGATGAAGTCCATGGTGGTCGTCAGAGAAGTACAGGAGGTTGCGGTGTTTATAGCGGGGCATTTTATCAGCGTTATCGATGCCCTCGCGCCGAGCGCAGGTGCGGAGCTCGCTCAGCGGCAGTGCGTTACGATGGAATGGTTTCGGTTTGCCGAGAGCAGAATGGAGCGTCCGAGGCTGTGGAGACGCAAGTGAAACAAAAATGGAGGGTATTGATAGTCGAAAATGGTACTCCTCAAGGTGGTCGCTACGGCCAAGACACAACAGAGTAGATGGGAAAGAAACGCGCATGGTACAAGACTTCAAGGGTAAATAGCGAGGACATGGTACCAACTAGTACAAGTAGACACAACACGAAACGAAGGGACAGATATAGGTCAGGACATGATGTTAATACAGTATTGGCTGTGCTCCTAGCGCAAAGATGCAAATTGAGGACGAGACATAGCAATGCAGGACGAGTCGTGAAAGTAGTACAAATGTCGTTGAGCGCGAGTGTGTATTAGCGCGTCAAGTCTCTTTGGTATTCGATACGACGCATCTGTTGACGCTCCTGTACCAATCTGTTGATGGAATTGAGGAGGTCGGTTCGCCGGAGGGGTTCTATGCGCGGTCAACACGTCAGCAGACCACTTGCATTGATAAGTTGCGAACTCACTCGTGATGTGGTCGTCCATGCCGGCCTCCAAGCACCGCTCTCTGTCGCCAATCACTGACAAGCGGCCTCAGTAGGATCACTAGAGAGCCGCAAGAGCCAAGCTTACTCGCATGTGCAGTCAAGGCAATAATTGGAACACCGTCCAGCCCATTGTCTTGCTCGAATTGTCGAATGATTTGTGTGGCCTCTAAACCGCCCATGAACGGCATGGACACGTCCATCTACAAAAAGACCTCAGCATCTCCACCTCTGAGAATCACAAGCTCACTCACCAGAATAGCGTCGAACCGCCTGTTCTGTTCTGCCCGTGCCTTGTACGCTTCGACCGCTAGATGGCCATTCTCCGCAATCTCCACCGAGTGGCCGTACCGCTCGAGGAACTTGACCGCCAGCTTCTGGTTGACGGGGTTGTCCTCCGCAATGAGCACGTCAAAGTTCGTTTTGATCTCTGCCGCCACCGGCGTGCCCGTGTTTGACTCTAATGCAGAGATGAGCGCGGACGCGAGGTCCGGCAGCGACACTGGCGGCATCTTGATATGTGCACATATGCTGTTATCAAGACACCATTTGACTATCCAGGTAGACGACGTTGAGTTGAGATATGTTGCGCGGGAACCTAGTGACTCACGATTCAAGAGGTCATCAATGTCGCTCTCGGGGAGGAGAGGCTGATCGAGGGGAGAGAGCAAGACGATTGGGATGTACCGCAAGTGCTCGTACTCTCTTAACGACTCTGTCTGTTTCAGGGGCATGCATCAGTTACGCCTCTGCGAGATCCAGACCGGGACTGACCATCTTCATAGAGTCCACGACGATCGTGTCAAAGTGAGGACACGTTGTCTTGTCTGAGACCTGAGCGGCATTCTTGATCTGGATAACCTTCAAGCCGAGGCCGGAAATGGCGTCAGCCACCTCTGTGTGGCGGTCCTCCTGATCGACAAACAATATACTCCGACCGTGGAAGGGCTGCATCTTGTGAAGCGTGCCCTCGACGGTCATATGCGATATTTGCGAGTCGACCGTGAAGAAGAACCTGGATCCCTTTTGCACCTCGGACTCAACCCACATCTTGCCCTGCATGAGCGCGACTAGGCGCTTGGAGATGGATAAGCCGAGACCGGTACCGCCGTACTCCTGAAACGACGCTCAGAAAATCATGACCGCAAACCCCATTAAAACCTTACCCTAGTTGTGGAGCCGTCTGCCTGGCAGAAGGTGTCGAAGATCATGTTCAGCTTGTCTTTCGCGATACCGATACCAGTGTCCGAAACACAGAACTCGAGAACGACATTGTCGTCATCCATCGCAAGCAAGCGACAGCTTAACGCGACGCGTCCCTTGAATCCGGGCTTCTGAGGCGTGAACTTGATAGCGTTTCCGACCAAGTTGGTGATAACCTGGCGCAGTCGAAGAGGGTCACCGATCAACTGGTCCGGAATGTCACTATCGACGTCGTATGTCAGGTCCAGCTGTGCCTGCGACGCGCGAACGACTAATGTCTTGAGGATCCCGAACACAGTTTGGCGAACCGAGTACGAGACCTGTTCCATCGTCATCCGTCCAGCCTCGACTGTGCGCGCCCATCAGAATCAGAGTACACAGATAGGCGTTAACCGACGTACTCTTCGAGATATCCAAGATGTCGTCGATGATCAATAATAACGATCTGGCCAAGCTGTGCACTAACAGCAAGCTCTCGCGCTGAGATCGGTTGAGATCGCTGTCCAGACAGAGCTCGGTCATCCCGATGATACCGTTCATCGGCGTCCTGGAAGCTGATGAGCCGCGACTCTGGGACGGATGTGAAACAAACTGACCTGATTTCGTGCGACATGTTAGCCAGGAACTCGGATTTACTCTTGTTCGCCATCTCAGCCGCCTCCCTGGCTTGTGTGTTCTTTTGTATACTGTCGCGCAAGTTGAACACCATCTGGTTGATCTGGGTCTTCAACGAGTCCATCTCGCCGCTCGCCTCGACCGTGATGAACCGACTGAAGTCGCCGTCCGTCGCTGCTGCTGAGATCTGGGCAAAACCGCGCACTTGTGTTGTCAAGTTGTTGGCCATCGTGTTCACGGAATGCCTGCGGTTCGCAGCTAGTTAGTAGCAGATGGCGTTGATGTGTGGCAGGACGTACGTGATCTCCTGCCACATGCCCTCTAATGTGCCGGGCTCTGCTTGTCCACCGAGCTTACCCTCAGTACCGACCTCACGCGCGACCTTCTTGACTTCGGCGGCAAAGATCGCCAACTGGTCAATCATGCGGTTGATAGTGTTGACTAAGTCGAGCATCTCTCCGGAGACACTGACTCCTGTGACCTTCTGTGTCAAATCACCCCTGGCGACAGCGGTCTATATGACTTGGTCAGTACATATTTGATGGCGCTGCAAGCGAACTTCACTGACCGTGGCAATGGCGATCGTCCGCACTTGAACTGTCAACTGTACATCTCTTAGTGAGTCGCAGTCGATCAAGAGCATCGGCAGAGCTTACGTTGGCAGCCATGACGTTCACGTTATCAGTCAAATCCTAGACAAAGATAGAAAGGTATAAGTGTTGTGCACCTCACAAGTATGTGGCGACCTACCTTCCAGGTACCGCTGACGTTGGTAACACGAGCCTGACCGCCAAGCTTGCCGTCCGTTCCGACTTCCTTCGCGACACGCGTGACCTCGTCCGCAAAGACGCTCAGACTCTCCGTCATGCCATTGACCGTCTCCTTCAAGTCCAGCATCTCGCCGCGCACGTCGACGGTGATGCGCTTCGTGAGGTCGCCACTCGCGACCGCCTTCGTCACCTCCGCGATCGAGCGCACCTGGTTCGTCAGGTTCATCGCCATCAGGTTCACGTTGTCGAGTAGGTCCTGTAGGCAAGAACGAGAACAAGAAGGGCGAGCGTGAACGCGCGGTCCAGGCAGAGCACCGAGATACCTACCTTCCACATGCCCGAGACGTCCGGCACCACGGCCTGCCCGCCCATGATACCCTCGGTACCGACCTCCAATGACACGCGCGTCACCTCCTTCGCGAGCGTTGACAGACGGAACACCATTTGGTTGACGGTGGTCTTGAGCTCTAACATCTCTCCCTGCACGTCGACGTTGACTAACTTGCTGAGATCACCGTTCGCGACGGCCTTGGTGACCTCGGATATCGAGCGCACTTGGTCAGTTAGGTTGCGGGCCATTTTCTAGAGAACGCCAGCGACCGATATGAATTAGACAAGGTCGAACGCGGCAATCGCCAAAGACACGTACGTTCACGTTGCGGGTCAAGTGGTCCCAGGTACCTTCGGCACCGTTCACTGTAGCTTGACCACCCAAGATACCCTGCGTTCCGACCTCCTGTGCGACACGAGTAACCTCTGAAGCGAAGCCGCTGAGCTGCTCCACCATGGAATTGACAGTGGTCTTCAACTCGAGCATCTCACCCTCGACCTCGATGTCGATCTTCTGTGAGAGGTCACCCTTCGCGACGGCAGTAGTGACCTTCGCGATAGATCGCACTTGATCGGTCAAACTAGAGCACATTCGGTTCACCTACGTGCGCTTGGTCAGCAGGGGCCGTCTTTGCGTGAGGGCACCCACGTTGCGCATCAGCTCCAACCATACACCCTCGACGTCTGGCACATGCGCCTGACCACCCAGCTTTCCTTGCGAACCGACTTCGAGAGTGACCCTGGTGACTTCAGCAGCTAACATGCGCAGCCGGACCACCATCGCGTTGACCGTTGTCTTCAGCTCTAAGATCTCACCGCGGGCATCGACCTCGATTTGCTTGGACAAGTCGCCCAAAGCGACAGCCTTCGTGACCTTTGCGATGGACCGCACTTGACTCGTCAAATTGCCGGCGAGGTTGTTCACGACGTCGGTCAACTCGCGCCATGTGCCTTGCACGTTCAGGACTAACGCTTGACCACCGAGTTTACTGAAAGAAAAGTTCAGCGTACAGCCGAGGTGACCATCAGGCAACGCCACTAACCCTTCCGTTCCGACTTCCGTACTGACACGGGTGACTTCACTGGCAAACTGGCCCAGCTTCTCCACCTAGGAAGTTCCACGTCCATCAAGAGCCTTGGCAAGCCGTAGGGGTAAGACGCACCATTCCGTTGATGACCTCTTTCAGCTGGACCATGACGTCTCCATGTACCGGAACCGTGATCTTCTGCGACAGGTCACCGCATGCTACGGCGTTACATACGCGTGCGACGTCCTGTACTTGAGCCTTTAACAAGCGCAGCTCCTCGACGGCGCTGATGCCAGATTCGAAAGCAGCCGCGGCGAGTGCGCCGTTGGGCGGGATGATCATCGGGGAGCTCATTGCCATCTGCGAGTACTCGGAGAGCTCCCTACCGCAGGACGTGCAGTAGCCGTGTGCCGGGTGTGCCGATCGGTGAGTGGTGCCGTTGTCAATGGCGCCGTTCCCGTTGCGAAGCAGCGGGTTCTGCATGCCGTCGAGCGGCAGACGCAGTGGCGATGTCGCACGCGCGTTCAACATCTTGCTCGGAGGTGTAGGCTCGTTATCGTGACCCAGCATCTCAAAGTCGTCGCTGCCATCGCGGGCGCTGAGGTCTTCGATCGAGTCAGGGATGCTATCAAGCGAGCTGCTTGGCGTAAAGTAGGAAGGGGGTGCACCTAGAGATATGTTCGACGGCAGGTCCGACAACGAGCTCGAACTCGCGCTCGAGAGAGGAGGACTATCGCCGACGCTTCGTCGCTTCTTGGTGTCCGGCCCGCAGCTCTCTGCGGCCTTGATGGCGTTCCAGGCCTCTTCTGCAGTGTACATGCGCCTCGCCATGGCCGCGAGGGAGCGCAGGATGATTTCCGTGTAGCGGTCTGAGGGGCCATTGTACACAGGGACGGGTGCGGTTGGAGGACCAACTTCGTAGACAGAAAGGGTTGCGACCAGATGTGTGATGAAAGGGTGCAGGCCGGCTGGCGGGGGCTTGCAGGACGCCATGACCCGTGGATTCGTCGTCGTCGACGGCGTGGAGGGAGGAAACAAAGCAGTTGGAAAGTCGCCGTCGGTGTCAGAGATCACGCTGCACGGAATAGGAAACCGCCACGGGCCAATGCCGAGCGTCCGACGTCGCGTGCTCATGCACGCAGCCGCGAGGCATCAACCGCATTTTCGTGCCGTAAACCTTCTCCGCATCGTCCGCAGCGACCATAGTCCTCGTCAAGAACCGTACAGCCAAAGCGAAACATGCAATCTTCGCGCAACAAAATGCAACGGTCCGACCTCAGCCACAATCGATCCCTATGCGACCCCCACACGTTTGTTTCCGCAGCGCTGCCGAGCGATTTGGGGACCCTTGCAGATACGACGGTTAGCCATGTCCTTGGAAACGGCGCCGACCAACGGAGCCCCACTGCCCTTCGTGAGACATTCTATCAACTAGTGGCACCCTTGGGCTCTGCATCTGTATACGGATCCATGCGAGGATACGCCTCGTTTGCGCCTCGTGAACTCCTGCAACCCTGGCTGAAGTGAACCTTCGGTTAGGCTGTTGCGTTTTCGGGAGCGAGCCTGCAGGATTGGGAGCCGCCCGGCACGCATTGGCTTGCAGAAGTGGAGGCCGTGAACGCTGTCGGCAGAAGACACACCACCGGACCTCGCGCGATATCTGGCCAATCTGGTGTGCATCTCCCGCCGGGCACAGGCAGGTCATGCGTGGAGATGGAATGGCCTTCGCATTGGACAGCGTTCGATGCTACAGCTGATTATCTTTAGGCATCGTATCTGCTCCTCCGTCGCATCCTATTGGCCCGCCGCGGTTATTACGAGCACAAGGTGAGTTGAAATAAACAATTACATGCCCGCCCATGTCTGATTAACTTGGCGATGACGTTCAGCCATAAACTGCTCCGTCCGTTGCCACAAGGGCGACCCGACGTCGAGGATGTTCAGGGAATACACCGCTCGGCGAGCCGTGTATCGTTCCTCCCGTCTGTGCGGCCGCTTTGTCGCCCTTCCACTTGCGATATGAACGTTCGAGCCAGGCAAAGCCATATCTCTCGGCACGCTCCCACACACCTGCGAGATCCCGAGAACGCGAGGCAATATCGTTGATCTTGATCGACTAGATGTTTCCAAGGAATTGGTACGTACACTCGACCAGTCTGAAAGCTTCAAGAGGAAGCGATGCGTGGGACCGCCGGATAGACACCGCGAGGTTCGATGGCCGCTTGTTCCGATAGGCCCTGGCGGTTAGAAAAGACTCGGACTCGAGGGGCGGCGCCGAAGGACGAGGAGCGAATCAAGAGCGCTTTGAACAGCTTTGAACTCGCACTACATCGCAGCCTGCATTTTGCAACTGTACGGCGACCTATCACGACACCTGCAATACACGGAAGGGCCAGATCCAACCACATTGGCGACGTCCAAGTAGACACGTCCTAGTAAGTCGCGTTGGCACCAGAACCGCTAGTCTGTGAACAGCGGGAGATGGGGTGGCCAGCGTATCTTTCGACGACCCTTGTCCATGTCTAGGCTCTCCCAGCTGTGGCATTGGGAAGGGTCGTCCTGGATGCCTAGGCATGCGGGCACCAATCCCAGAGTATCGCTGCCAGTCGAGTACTCACGACAGGCAAGGGGGTCTGCGACGACTTGACGTAAATATGCCGTTCAACAGGTCTTGTCTGACTTGGACCAGGAACAACCTCTCACACTTTGCTGTGTACAGCAGGCTCTGGACTCCATGGCCACCGCTGCAGCGGGGGGAGAAGGAGGGAGGATAGGAGGCACAGTTGCCGACCCTGGACTGAGTCCAGTGCACGCGACGTACGTGTACCGCTTACTAGTATTTCTCACAAACATATTCCCAGTGATAAATGACGCGTCGATGTCGCGTCTGGGCCCCACGGTGGCCGTGCGGGCGGGAGAAATGCACAGTGACGCGCAAGGCAGCGAGCTTCGCAGCTGGGCTGGCGTATTCCGCATTGACCTGCGCTTCTCTCGGTGACATCTACGAGAATTCATTGAAAAGTGTGAGTATGCGGTGATGGAGGCGAGACTGGGGCCTAGCTGGTCGTGGTACTGTGGGACATCCCGTGACCGTTGAATAGTACCGACTTCGGGGCTCAATCCTTCGCGCGATGAACGCAGCACTCAAACATCTGCGCACCCAGCCCGCTGATTACCGCATCTGTATCTGTGTAATGCTTGTCAAATGTCAGAGTTCTGCGTTCAACAGAGAGTGGTATTTCATAGATAGCGCACTGACCATATCTCTGTGCTCATCAACCCGCAAGAGAAACTTCAAATCCCGCCACATTGCCACATTTGGCATGTTTGTGCCCTTTTTAGGACGCATGGGAGCGACGTCAGCGGCGTGAACGGTAGACGCTCGCGCCTTCAGTTTCCTGTCTGATTCTTCGTTCATCCCATAGGCTGGATGCTTTGGGGAACCGCAGCTTCATCATCAACATGTCTGACTGCTCGCTCCCAGTCTCTCGAGATTGCTCGTGGAGGCAAATTCTAAGTATTCGTGAGGCGAAGAAAACTGCTCAGCTTGATCCTGCAAAACGAGTGATTACAGTAAACCATCGTGTATATGGCAGATATCCATTCTACATATATCAGGACGTACACAACTTAGCGGCTCTAGTCCACGGAATATAGCGATCTGGGTGCCCGAATTATCGGTCACTGAGCCGGCGGCATTATCTAACCTATTTGTGAGCCATGTAAATATCTGGACGGTGGTATGTGTGGCGCCGATGATCCTTATGTAAGGCTTCATTCATAGTCATTATCATCGACTTTCCGGCCTCCGTATTCCCCATCCGAGCCATTGACGTTGGCGTCGTCAGAGGCGTTTCCGCCATTGTCATCGGACGCGTTACTGGGGCCGTCGTGGTCGCTGTCGTTGTCACCGCCGCCGTTGTTGCTGTCGCTATCGCTGTCGTCATTGGCATCGGCATGTGCACCAGAACGGCCGTGAGCGTGAGGCGCCTCTTCCGCGTCGCTGTCTTGATTGTCGGCTCCATCAGCATCCTTCTCGTCCCCGCTCTTATCCTCGTCCTCGTCCTCGTCTGCGTCGTGCTCGTGTTCGTTCTCGTCTGCCTCCCCGTCCCCGCCCTCATCTCCGCCTTCATTCTCGTTATCATCCTGATTTCTCGCATCTCCAACCTCGCCCTCGTCGTCCTGAGTGCCACTGACCTCCGGTCCATTGCTCTCGCCCTCGTCCTCATCCGCGTCGTTTTCGTTCTCGTCCTGGTCGTCTTCACCCCCATTGTTGTCATCAGCATCAAAATTAGGGCTGGCGACATCAACGTGAACGTCGACCTGTACGAAATTGATGATGGTCGCTCCACCCTCACCACCGCTGTCACCATTGTTGGACGCAGCGAAAGTACGTCCTCCAGGTCCAGCATGCGGGGCCATATCCGCCTGGTAGGTCTGGAGATCCGGGTCGGGATGCCCAGAGGTAGCGGTAAAGACATGAGACTGCGGCTGACCTTCGGCATGAGGATTCGGAGGTGTGCCAGCAGCAAGACCCTGGACTACGGTGGGGCGAGGAAGACCCCATCCCATGGGTACGGCGGTTGGATCGTGGGGAACAGCAGGATGCGCCGCGGACTGCGCGACGGCGGGACCGGAAGCTTTATGGTTAGAGCTTCCCTTCGTCTTAGTGCTTGAAGCCTCTTTGTGCCCAGGCTGTGCCTCATCATCGGCGCCAAGGAGCGCGTCGACGCTGTGGCTCAGCTTCTGCAACGACTGTACCACTAAGTTTTCATATCGTTATCGTGATCAGTCATGCACAGGTGCAAATGACAGAGGAGAGAACGTACAGTCGGTAGCTCCATCGATGGTAATCTTCGCAGCCTTGAGGTTCTTGTTGAGGGTCTGCATCTTTGTGGCGCGGCGTCTGCGCTTCGGGCTTGGTCACAGAGGCCTGAGTCGCCGGACATATAAGCCTCGTTCACAAGACGGGTTGTCTGACCTCACCTTCTTCGCCTTTGCAGCTGGGTGGACCGTCTTCTTGGTTTTAGAAGGGTCAGACAATTTCTTCGGTTTCGACGGGTCGGAGGGTGTCTTGGACTTGGACGGGTCGGACGAAGTTTTCTTCGGTTTGGAGGGATCGGCCTCCTCCTTCGACTTGGAGACATTGGTCGCCTTAGCCTTCAAAGACTTGGACTTGCTCGTCTTGGACGACGGCGCAGCCGCCGCATGCACAGCGGGCGTCAGGTGTGAAGTAGGAGTCGCCATGATTGTCAGGGGGGTTATAGGTGCTGAGGACGATGTGAGGCTGTCTCTGTGCGTTCTGCGGCACCATCACAGGCACAAGCAGCTTGCTAAATAGCCCACCGCCAGCGCTACCGCAGCTCGGACATGTGGATATCCCGCACTTCACAGCACTGAGACGCGGTATGTGGTGCTCGGGGGTCGCGCCCAAGAGCAATGCGCAAAGACGCTGATGTGCTGGAAAGTCCAAGCTTGATGTCTCTGGGAATTTTGCGTCGCGTCGCATCCATGGCCGGTAACGCTAGCCTATTTTTGTCCCAATAACGGCGCCGGACAAGATGCCATCCAGCATAAGGTGACATGGGTGTTGTCTGAATACGCGGGGCGATGAGACAGCTGACGGAAGAGCGTCCCGCAATATATGAGGTGTGGTCAGGCGCCGCAAACCTGAGAAGATGTGTGCTCTATAGTCTTCAGATGTCTTCTCCGGCTTCAGCGAAATCCCGAATCGGAATATAGTTGGACGCCGAGGCGTCCTCGCACTGCGACAGAAGGCATCAGTGAAGAGATACTGATGTGCAGCGTTGAGACCAGTGTACAAGTTACCGACAGAATCCCATAAAATACAAGTGCACATAGTGATAAGATGCGACGCGAGCACAGTGTCAGACATTGTGACAATATACTACCAGCGCCATTCACAGACTGTCGGTGAAAGCCTGCACCCTGTGCTCAAAGTTCAGTCAAGCGCATTCAATAGTGAATGTGCTGTACCTTGCGACAGGCGCCAGCCGTCCCTGGAGACGCAGCATGTGCTAGAGGACCGCGCAAATTGCTGATGCATCTGTCAATGTTCGTGGTCACGGTACAGGCAGCAGAAGATGGATTTCGAAGCGGATGCAAGACTCAGCCGAAGCTCACCGAGACGCGCGTTCACGAGAACGAAGATGATACAGCTGCATCCAACTACAAGCGGTAAGCTATACATATGCTTTACAGCTGATTCCTGGAGGCACACTACACGGTTAGATACGTCCAGTGACGGTGACGGTTACGGTAAACGCTGGGGACCTCACCTATGAAAGTTACAGATCACTTCGAGCGCGTCAAGCCCAGGCCTCAACGGCGCGAACACAGACATTGCGACGATAAGCCGGGAGGAGTAGTTCTGGAGCTGTCAGCGAAAGCCTGTGCAATATGCTCGGACGTCAGTCGAAAGTATTCACCAGTAATAAATATACCGTACCTTGCGAAGGTAGCTAAGTGGCGCAGCCGCACAGGCTTTATGGCTGATCGCTGGCTGCATACAAGGGACCGAGAGCAAACGCGTTCAGTGGCCGCGCGAGGAAAAGCCGCGAAGTGATGGTAACACTTCACGTGAACGCCACAAGCGACGGCGCGAGTAAAGATTGCACGAGTGACCCTTCATGAAAAAAGACGTCAGTAAGCCGCACCTGCATGAGAGGTAGAGAGGGGCACTTAGACATACTCACACGTTTTCGCACCGGGTTGTCAATGAGCGACGGTCACTGGGTGGCCTTGGTCAAATTGTGCAATGATCATTGCAGAATGACAGTTTACTAAGTAACTAACACAGAGGAAGGTACTGCGCGAGAAATGAAAGAGCAGGCCTCGTGAAAACCCTGTTCTATGTGAAAAGAAAGAAGTAGTAGTTGATCGTCGCCGACGACGGATAATATAGGACGCAGAAGCCTGAGTGCACGGCAACAAGACGGGTGGAGAAAAGCGATTGCCAGACAGCTGACAAAGGGTATGTGACGACACAGTCGGGGAATGGGGCGGCCATCCTGATAACAGGGGGACTTGGGCCGCGTGAAGGGTAACTAGAAGTCAATTGAGGGTAATATCAGTAAGCGCAATGACAATGAATAAAGTTATTTCGAGCCAGAACGAGGACGGTGACCAAGAAGGCGGGACGGGCAGATTTCTTTTCGTGTAACGTGATGCGCCAGGGAGAACGGAGAGAGATAAGGATTAAGGCGCAGATGGGGTAAGAGGGTAAATGTTACAACGGGTCCAACACACTCTGTAGGTGCGCGCACGTCGCACAGCACCTCTAAGAACACCAGAGTGAAATCCTACAACAGCCATGTATAGGTATCGCGCACAAGAAGAGTTGGAAAGGGCGGAACGATGGAAACGTTGGATGTCGTATGAGGCATTGGGATTTGGGAACTTATTCCGCGGTGCCTACATAGGCATCCTCATCGTCGTACTTGCTATACTCAGTAGGCGCGAGGCTCTTGCGGGTGTAGGCGGAGGTCGGAGAGTCCGGGACCACGGTTGCGGAGGTAGGAGTGGCGGGTGAGTAAAGGGTCCGCATGCCGTTGCCGTTGTAATTGGCGACTGGGGAGGGGATTGTGAGACCGCCCATAGGAGGAGGGCTAGCCACCCCACGCCTCTCCGCGTAAGCGCGGAGCATATCGTCGGGCGACATGACACTCGCGGGCATGGGCTGCATTGGCATCATCCCAACGATGGAGGAGGTTTTGGAAGCCTGGTGTGTGGCAGCCGGGACCGAGGGGAGCGGCATCTCCGAAACGGGAGACTCCGGAGACTTCGGAGTCAAGAGCAGATCGTCGGTGCTCACGAGGCCGGTACGCATCACTATGGCAACCGAGGGAAATTAGCTCGCAATTTATTAACAACGAAGACTGTACGCACTCGCGAGGGCTGGGTACACTTCATCGACACTGGGGCGAGGCGCTGTTTCCTGTCCAGACATACGCGCATTGATATCTTCAGCGGTGAGCGTCAGAGGACCGGCAGCCTGAGTGGGGGACATAGCGCCCCCAGGAGACAACAGCGTAGAGTCGCCAGTGTCTTGGCGAGTAGGCAATGGGGGTACATGGCCGACGTGGAACGCACGGCTCGTGCGTGTGTTGTACTGGCTACGGCGGGATTCGCCAGAGGGACGGGTGTCGGCCGCGAAAGAAACGCGGGAAACACGCTCTGCAGTGGTAGCAGTGTTGATGCGGGGACCGCTGCGAAGCTCAGACATCTGCGGTGTGGTCTGATCGATCCCGCCTCTGGAGAGTAATCCCTGTGCGCCGATTCCTGCCTGACCGCCCTCCAGTGCCACAGTACTCGAGGGACGAATGGCGCCAAAGGAGAATGACGACGCGCGGGGGTTTGCTCCGTCGACAGCCATACTGGCCCTGATGGCAGCCTGAGCGCCAGCTGCGGACATAGACTTCCAGTCCGTCGAGATTGTCGACATGCGCTTGTCGACGACCTGACTGAAGCGCTTGCGTTCCTCCTTGACCTGAGCCCTCTTCTTCCTGATGAAATATACGGCCGCTATGATGGCAGCGACGACAAGCATCGGCATGATGACCGCTGCAGCAACCTTGCCTTTAGAGATATGGTTGTCCTTCGGGAGATTGTTCACGACCTGAGTCGCGCTCTCGGGGACGCTGGTGTCTGCATCCACAGGAGTACTTCCCGACGTCGGTGCAGTGTATGTCGCAGTGAAGATGGGTGCAGCGGGAAGGTCGGTGTTCCAGAGGGGTGAGCCGGCTTCGATGATCGACAGCTGAAGAGTAGCGGAGGCGGTTGAGTTCCACCACTTGGGTTTGAGAGTGGTTTGGAAGCTGCCTGGCGCGTTCGCAACAGTCTCCCACAAGTGTATGCGGGGTTGCGCGGCTCCGACGGCATTCAGGTAGATGTCGACGGCGTCGCTCGTCATGCACGTCGGGTCCCATGTGATGTTCAGCGGGTCGGTGGTGGATATGGTTTGGCCCGCAGATGGTGATTTGTAGAAACCTCCCGTCTTGCAGCCAGCTTTTAAGGCATCCGTAAGATAAGGTTAATAGTGGAAGTTGACTATACTCACCGTCTGCTCGTTTGTGATGTGCAGCAGAAGCACCGGCGAGGCCGATACGGTGTTTGGTGAATTTCGTCATCGTGGGAAAGTTTTGAGCTGAAGTTTCGAGATACGGGAAGCCACCAGACAAAACGAGCGTGTCAAAACAGCGTAAAAGACAGTGAAGGAAACGAAGGACGAGGAGACGACGGCACGAGGTGGTGGTTGCAGAAAGACTCGCTAACAGCGACCAACAGAAAGCGCCGCGGCTAACTATCCATCAACACAGCTCTATATGGAAGCCATCACCCTTTTCGGCAATTTTATTCAAGCCCAGCAATATTCTATACAAATCTCGCGAACCAATAGCATGGTCAGTACGTCGCTGTCATCCTCTGCACCGTATCAGGGACCTAGAGAGAGTCAATATGCAAGTCGGTAGGGTGACTGTCAGCGGCTGTACACGTACCTTCCAACCATGGGTCTGAGCAGCGCGCCTGAATCCCTCCAGGGCTTCTTGCATACTGTAGGGCCTGCGGGATATGTATAACGGTCAGCATGAGGTTGCAAACGATACGTCTAACGCACTGGTTCCAGTTGCTCGCCAAACGAGCGGGACGAGGGTCCAAGTTCGATATCGCCAATCTAATTTGGAGGAGCACAGCGGATATACTATACGATGGAAGCCATCCTGTCGTTCGCAAAGTGAGCTGTGCGAGCGTTCAAAGTAGCATTCAACGAACCATCAGACGTCAGAAGATCCATGCACATCGACCCGCCTGCAAACACCTTAGTCACTGGGGACGATAACACTTGCACCACTTACCTCCAGTGACGTGACCGCCACCGCCGTGGACGAAGGGTAAGAAACGTGGTTGCAGGATGCGGAAAAAAGGCGGCGAGTGCGGAAAGTTCTGCGGGAATCTAATCTCGAAGACGAGCGAGTTGACATTGCTGAGTTGGAAAACCGTGAACCGACGCCCAAAATTATTCAACGGACAGACAGACATACCGAGCAGCCAGATCCTGAGCAATTGGCAGCTGCGCCTCGAGTGAATGGATCTCTACAACCCATTGGAAGAGATTGTCGCCAACAAATTCAGGCGGCATGTACCAACCAAGGGATTTCAGGCTCTTCGCCGTGTCTTGCTCCGCCAGCATAGCCTTCAGTTCTCTCTGTACCGCAGCGGTCGCCATCGGCGAGGCTTCGGACGGTGCAGGCATCATGTTTTCGACACACGCGCGGACCCAGTCTGCGTCGTGCTCCCAGTCATCTTCGACGGGCTGCGAAATCTGCGGTGATTCCGGATGCGGTTCTTCAAACACAAAAATGGCGGTATCTTCGTCATCGTACCCGTCTTCCACGTATGCCGCCTGCCCTTGTTCGAGCAGGAGCTGAAGTTTGTATCCAGGCTCGGGCATAGCAATCTGCTTCTGACCGATGCTCATCGGATGCTTGGGATCGAGCCTGACCATAGGCACTGTTAGCATATGCACATCCGGCGGGTCATCGGGAGGGGCCGCTGCGGAATTGACGAGCAAATACCGGCTTGAATGGAGGTATAATGTAAGTCTTGGGACTGATGACGAGGTCAAAGTACACACCAGACTATCCAGTCCGTCTGCGGTACGACAAAAAACGGGGTTGACGAGGTGAACTTCTGTGGCAGGGTGACAATCTCTGCTAGCGCAACACAGCTAGTCACATGCAGCGAGGTGTTTGGCCATGCTGTCCCTGCGGCTTGCGCATAGCCGGACATGGAAGTAGCACCGTCTTTTGCGAAGTAGACACCTGCATAAGTAGCATAGTCAGCGAAGCTTTTGAATAGAAAATATATGTCCCAACCGTCGCCATACGCCCTTCCATGCGCGACAGTTTTGTACCACAGGCCGTGACGGATGATCTGGGCGCGTACACACACGGTCTGAATTCAGCTGGTCGCTTGTGGGTAGACGGAAGGCACCTACAGAGTGCCAATTCTTGGCAGGAGACCCATGGAAGGCCTGAACAACGACATTAACATAAACGTCAAATAGGTGACAACACACGAGAGAAGCGTACATATAGAGAGGGATACACTTTGGCGTTGGCGTCGCTATTTCTGGCGGATTCTTGCGCTGTGTGGAATTTCGCTTCTGCGTCCGGCGCACCAACAGTGAAGCGGAACTGCCGCCAATTCGGTGCTATGCAGTGAGGGAGTCATGACACGCTTGACGGGCCAAGATAGCACATGCCACGTACCAACATTGCTGAGACGATCCTCGGGATCGATGAGCTCTTCGAGGTGGGCTGTGCAAGACGCGATGATCCTAGCAGTAAATGAGAAGTCAACGAGAATTATAGTCGAAACCCAGGCGCAAGCGTACCACCGAAGCACGGACCACGTCGCCGGTAGCACATTACCATCGACGTCTTGCAGTCTAGCTTTCGCCCTGCCCTTCCTCTTCTTTTGCAGATGATCCCTCATCGTTTCAACACTGGGCAAAGTCCTCAGCAGCTCTACAATCTGCTGCTGTTTCTACATGGACCAGCATGTCAAGTCAGGAAGCGATCGTCACTGACGTAGAGCGTACCTCCTGGGGGCTGAATGTATCGAAGTCGCGCGGATGACCATCGGGGCCGATAACGGTGATATTCATTCCGTCCGGGAAGTCTTCCAGTGCCGCAGACGACGCCGCCACGTAGGTCAGCGACACGAGAAGGTCCACCGTCTGCGGCCTGGCCACGATCTCATACTTCAAACGGATTCATCAATCTGTGCAGCTTAGCATCGCTACCGGGATCAAAACGCACCTCGAGCGACGGTCCACGGTTCAGATTGTAGTACTGGTAGATACATAGATTGTCATTGCACACGTATGGCTTGAGCGCCTGGAAGCTGGTCTCAAGCTTCTTGTAGCAAATCAGGCAATAGCGGGAACAGAGCTGCAGCGCGATACAATACGTTAGCACATAGGGCCTGCAAAAGTCTCGTGAGCTTACAGTGAGGCGTCGAAGCAGGTAGGAAAAGGCGAGCAACGGTAAGTTGAGATGATTTCCTCGGCCCGGCGCGTGCAGAGGATCCGGGGGCAAGTTGTAACTGGCCGAAAGTGCATCCTCTTCCTCGTCTGCGCTTTGAATTTTCTGCACACAACTTGTATGGTTAGCATATTTTCATAAACCGAGGGTATGACATACATCCAGACACTCTTGAAGTGTGGTAGCCACATCCCACTGTAATCTGCGAATCTGACTAGCTAGAAACTCAGCGCCGGCCCAGCCGAGGCCATACTCCACCCGATAGCGCAATATCTCCATGAATCGTTCGTTGAGAAGTGACTCCAAAGAGCTGCTCAAACTGAAGTGGATAAAGCTGTCTTCTTTCTCTTCCTCGACAATCTCCTGCTGCTCCATGGCCTTACGATACTCCTCATGGAAGTCGAACGACTCATACACCTCTTCATCTTCGTCAGGTATATAAAACTCTTGTCGTGGTGTAATTTCCGGCTCGACTTCCTTCTCCTTCAACCCGAAGTTGCGCACAAGCTCGACCACTTGCTCCTTCTCCGGTTTGTAGTCTTTTGATAGCCCTACATGGAACTGTAGTTTAAGGCTCGTAGACGCAGGGGCGAGGGTACCATCGTCAAGGAGAATAGGATAGCCTCCACGAATGCCGGTTATCAGGAGGGTAAGGTGCCGTGCTGCTGTCAGGAGACGGGAATCCCAAGCCATGAGCGCACGTGGCGCAATGCTGTCCGCTAGTTTGAAGCTTGGAAAGGAAACAGAGAGCACTAGCTCTTCACGGCTGAGTCTGATCGAGCCTGGACGATAGCCTGCCGCTACAACCTCATTGAAGTCGCTGAACTCAATTCGTCAGCGCAATGACTGCACAGTTCAGCCTGCGCGGCGTACCGAAGGAGGAACGCCATCTTGATATCGGATTGGCTGCGCGCCTCGTGTATTCCAGGCAGGTCGTCCTCGTCTGAATCGTAGTGTTGCTCATCGAACGCATCCGTGTCTTCGTCTTCGTCTTCGTCCGATTCGTCTGTAGTCTGGCTGTGCTTACCATTCGTCACAGGGTGTTTTGCAAACGAAGTGAGCAATTTCCGTAGTATGTCCTCGATGGGACGCGATCCCAAGTCTGGCACTGTCTGCATGACATCCGACACGCGAGAGGAGACCTCTTCGTCTAGAGCAAAGCAGAAGAAATCGTGGTTGCCAGGATAATCCGATGTATCTGGGCACATATTGATGTTAGTGATCATGAGCGGGCCAAGCGCAAGAAGGGACGCCACCTGAAATCAGCAAGTTCAACGCGACGAGATGTTCGCCGGTGTCTGCCTTCACGATCTCACACACGAGGGAGCTTTCGTCGTCTCCAGTGTTCACACCTATACGCCACTTGAGCCTCTGCCGAAGAGATGAGACGCGATGACTCACTTGCAACTCGGAGCCCCTGCACCTCAAAACCGACTTCACAGCGTGAAGTAATCTCACTCAAGTCCGCTAGGAACCGCTTCCTGCCTTTCGGTGGCTTTGGAGTGGTAGACATCGATGCAGTCTTTGGAGGGGGAACTTTGTGGACACTGTCGTCGTTGATGAACGTTGTTGTTGATGTACACGCACGAGGCTGCGGTGATGCACGAGTCTTCTGGCGCTTCGCAGTATAAGGATGAACGACGTCAGGCGTGTTCATGGCGTCTCTATTCTTTATCGTCCCGTAAAACCAGCGGAGTGTACACGATAGGCTGTGAATGCAAAGCAATAAGGATCTGGCAGAGGAACACGCGACTCAAGGTTCAGTGGCCGCAGGTGACACGATTGGCCACGGCCTGAACTGCTCGCACGCGACGAACGAGTAGAACTTGAACTGAACGCACCTCAATACATTTCTACCTCTGTTCTGTACTTCGTCAAAGCGCGAAAAGCGTTTTGCAGTGATGGAGAATGGCAAGAATGTCGAAAACCGACCACCATCATTCTGGATCGCATCAGCCACGTGATGTTGTAGACTCCCACCCTGTCCCGTCAGAGACGACAAAGGTGTGACGCACTTAACGGCAGGGTAGGAGTCTAGTCAGCTTGTTGCATTAAGATCTTGGTTCGATCCTTCTGTACGACTGTACGACTGTACGTACTAGTGCCACAGAGCTGTTTCGAAACGAGGGAAAACTGCGACGGATCCGAAGTTCGCTATGTTCGATGAGAACGCGAAGGATGCTGACAGGATACAGCAAGAGGTATGCCGCTCTACTACGTGTTTCTCTGCAGTGGCTCACTATGCAGGAATGATCAAAGGCGACTTTCCTACCGTCACGGTCGAGAGGTACTGGCTGGAG